>QKWP01000229.1:221129-245705 GCA_003550325.1 Gigaspora rosea
AATTTTTAAAAAATTTATTACTTAACAAATTGCTTATAAAAGAATAGTAAAATACATATCAAAAGATAGCCCAAGACCTATATTATTTGACATAAAAAATTTATTGATAAGTTATTAAAATTTAAAAATTTTTATATATAGACAATATTAATTTTTAGCTTGTTTCTACCAGAATAAGCGAGATGACCTATAATTAGAATTAGAGTTAAGGTTAGAGGTTATGAGGTGAGTGGTTGGTTAAAGTTAAAGGTAGAGTTAAAGTTAGAGTTAAAATAAAATTAGAATCTAAAATAACATCACAAGAGAAGCATTTTTTATTAAAAATGCAATAAAGGTTTCTCTAGTAAAATTTTAAGAACATAAAAAAGATACACTATGGTGCATGTGTACCATTTTTTAAAATCCCAAAAATAGGATAGAATACTAGTGATTTAAACTGAGAAAAAAATTCTTAATCAGTTAATAAACCAAAATATTTGATATCAACTAATTGCTATTAATTAAGATTACTATTTTACTTTTTATTTTTGGAAATTCTTAAACCTTTACTCAAGTTTTTGTTTTAACTTTGCTTGTCTTTTATGTTTATTCTTTTTTTTTTTTGGAACTTTTGGGAATCTTTGCTTAACTTTTATTCTTGATGTTATTTATATTTTGCCAACCAATTACTGATTCTTAAATAGTTATACAGATCAACCAATTAAGTATTTATTCAATTAGTTACCTAAAATTTATTTAGTTTGAGTTGATTAACCAATTATAGCCCAACCAGTTCAAATTATGCATATTAAACAACTATTAATTACAATATTATATATCTTTGTATTTATTTCAACTTTCATATTCAATTTTAATAGCTTTAATAAAGTTAAAAATATAAAATAAAATAAAAAATAAAATAAATAAATATAAAATAGTTTCTTTTTTGAAATTTAGGTCCTGATCCACCAATAATTTTTTTATTAAACAATATCTATTTTCTTTTCTTTTATTAAATAAAATATTATAAGTTATTCTAGCCATTCTAAGAAAAAAGGCTAAACCTGGTTTATTTTTGATCTAGACTTTACTATAAAAGGTTACAAACCTCTTGGTTTATATTTACAATTTACAACCTCCAAAAGAAGCTACCCTTCTCATTTTTTTAAAATTTTTAAAAAAATCTCTAATAGTTGCTATATATAAAGGTCTAAATTTTACTAGTAAACTTCAAAAGTGCCATTAAGTAAATTTGTTCAAGATATTGAAATATATATATAATAAAAATTTAGAGCATTTGGACAACTTTTTATTTACACTTTCAATTTTTTTAAAAAATTTAACAATCCAAAAATAAGCTACTCTTACATTTTTGTATAACTTTTTGACTAAAAATGGATTGGTTAAAGTAAAGTTAACTCAATATATGATCTACATACCGCATAAATTAGATTCTTAATATTTATATATAAAAACCTTCTAACTGTATCAAAAAGGTAACCCTAACTCTAACTAAATTTCACTCTGCTTTAACTAACCCCAAAAATGGTAGCTTATTTTTTAGAAATATACAGTAGTTAGAGCATTATTAAAGTGAATAAAAAAATTATTTCAAGTATTATATTTTAAAATTGTCTATAGCTATGTTTTATAGCATTGTTTATAGAAACTTTTATCAAAGATATCTCTACTAGTTCTTGACCAAATCTTATAAAAATTTTTATTTTTAATTCTAAATCTTTAAAATTAAATTTATTGATTTGGCAAGAACTTATAAAAATATTTTTAATAACATTTTTTTTTGACAAATACATATATTACAAAAAAGCTATACTGAAATTTTTTACAAGAAACTTTATTAAAGTTATTACTGCGAGTTCTTATTTTTTTATTTAATTCTTTTTTTTTTTTTAAGAGAGGTCCTTCCTCTAAACCTTTATTTCGATATTTTATAATTTTACATAAGTACATTATATTTCCTATCTACTACGGGTTTATAGATGAAAGCTATTTTACTCTTGACCTTATCTTAGCTAGATAGATCACCAGACCTCTAGTCTTCGTAAATACTACTAAACGGGAATTGGCTATATAAAATAAAGTTTTGTTGCCATTTTGAGAATTTTCTATAATTATCTTCTATTTCGTATTTTCTTTCTTCCGAGGATATCGTTGGAAGGTTCAGATCAACTGTCTCGTCGTGTCTCGTCTTCCTACTTGGCAGCCATATCTTTTCGTATATTTGCGTTGTTATTTCATGGTGGATAGCGCTTGCGTATTTTTCTTTTTTTTGTTAGACGGTTCAATCCCCATCGTTTTTTCCGTTATAAACCTGATTGGTACCCCTTTCTTGATATGTAAGTCCGTGTATTCATTCGTGAATTCCTTTAGGTCTTCGTCATTAATAATTTCTTTTTATAGATCTTCTTAATTACTTCTGCTATTATTCTTTCCAGTGGTTCTTCGTTTTCTTTGCAGCTCAATAGGTATGATGTATCTTCTTTCGTTTGCATGCATCTTGCACATAAGTAATTCTTATATTTGTTGGGGTTCCTAATGTATAAGTTAATGTAGTTTGGAAGTTCGTTAGTTATTAATTTTATTTTGAAATTTTTTATCTTGGATTGTGTTGGGTCAGTGCCCAAACTTAGAGGTCTCTCGGTATGTGATAGATATGTTATTGTGGCGTTCCAGTTGATCTCCGGTGTGGTTTCTTTCCAATATCTTATTCTGTTTTGTCCCAACCATTTTGTTGTATTTTCCGCCCTGATTATCTGTTTGATTAATTTCCTATTACAGAATGGAGTTACATTTTGACAGTACAGTAGGGTATGATAGTTTCTTGTTAGTTTTGGGGGTCGAAGCTAATTTCTGTTATCTCTTGTACGTCACCGTTACATTTCTTTTCTTTGCTTATCATTATGTCCAAGTTTTCCTCTCTGTCTATTAGTTCTTCCTTAATCGCTATTAAGATGTTTCCATAATTTTTTCTGCGTAGCCTCGGTACGTATATTGGATCTAGTCTTTAATTTCATCTATTTTCTTCTTTAACTGGTCAGAATTAGTGTTTATTCTTATTTTTGTTTTTTTGTGAGTTACACCAAGTATCATATATATTCCAGAAAGCGTTATATGAGGTTTTGTTGGTGATATGTTGTTTGTTATTGTCCATACTTAGTTTACTTGTTGTATCTTTATTGTTAGACTAGGTTTCGTTATTCTCCTTAGATTTTGTTCTCCTAATATTAAATCGATCTCCAAGGTTTCCTTTCCCCATACTGCACTTTTTAGTCCGTCTATAATTGGCGTCGTTGAACTTGTTATTGCTTTTGCGAATATGTTTCCTGGAGTTTTTATTTCTTTTTTTGTTGTTTTTTGTTTCCCGATCTTCATTAGACTTTCTATATTGGCATGGATTACTCGCTTTTTGTCTATCTGTAGGACGTGTATCTTCTTGATACCTTGTGATAGTACAATTCTTTACCGGTAATTTGAGTGTTCTGTCATTCAGTACACACCCATTGTATCTTATCACTTCGTTGAGGTCGTTTATGTTCCAATGTTTAATTTTAACGATTCCTTTCTTTATGCTGGAGATTCTTTCGACTGTTTTTCTATTTGTGATTATCCATCTACTCTTACTGACCTCTTTCTATTTGTTTAGTATAAACGGATTTGGGGTATGTAGCATTTCTTTGGGATGGTCTTTCGCTTCTATCGTCTCTATTGTTGTTTTAAACCAACTTGGCTTGGTTCTCTTCCTTTAGGAATTTTTTTTATATTGTTATGAATCTCTCTCCAGCTAATATATTTTGTGTTGTCATAATTTAAGAATTGTTCTATCGCATATATCATGAGCATTCATTTTTTCTTTTATTTCTGACTCTTGGTTCATATTCTCTAATATATAATTTATTGATGTTCCAAGTATGTCTTTTGGTATTGGCCATTCATTGAGGTTCTGGATTTGTAGTCTGTGCATTGCTTGGATTGCCTGTGCAGTATATGTTTTATTCTCTTTAACTGTGAAGACCGGTTTGGTTATAAGGATCGATTCATTTGTATTCGCCGCCCATTGTAATTGTTGTAGTTTTGTTTTTAGTACTGATTGTTCGAATTGTGTAGAGTTTATTCCTTTTATTAGATAATTTGTTAGATATTGACTTTGTGCCTGTTCAAGATTCCTCAAGCCGTATATATCAGGGTGGTATAGTGTTGAATTAGGTACTCCTCTTGATATGCCCGCTTTCTTTTTAACGATTTTAGCGTATCTACTGTTAATTTCTATTATTGAACTATCTGTTAAGTAACAACTTTGCATTCTATATGTTGCTCTGGGTATTATTACAACATTTATCAAGTATATTGCTTGTTTTTCTGTTATCGATGCTAGTGAGATTCTGTTTAGTCCCCCTTTGATCTCTTTTTCCAAGCTGTATCATCCATGTATGCTAATAACGCTGTTTTTGTTTTGACCNGGTATTATTACAACATTTATCAAGTATATTGCTTGTTTTTCTGTTATCGATGCTAGTGAGATTCTGTTTAGTCCCCCTTTGAACTCTTTTTCTATTTCTTTCTGAGCACTTCTTAGTGAATGCATGCGAGTGAACCAGGTCCCTAGATATTTGAATGCTTCTTTTTCCTCTATGTTCTTAATTTCTTCTCCTTTGCATTTGACCACGTTTATTTGTTTTTTGTATTGGTTACCAGTATGGACTTAGTGGGGTTTACTTTAATGTTTGTTAGATTATAGAATGATTCTGCAATGTTAATTATTTTTTCCATGTCCCCTCTTGATCTCGTTATCCAAGCTGTGCTGTCCATGTATGCTAATACCGCTGTCTTTGTTTTGACCTTTTTGTCTTTTACTTGGATGTCAGTCGTATATCCCTCGAATTCTCTAGCAATCCTATCTATGAGCAGGTCGTAGTATATTCTCCACAGTGTTGGAGAGAAGGTCTCTTCCTGATCTACCCTGTCTTCTACTTTGTATAATTCTGTCTGACCCAGGTCTGTTAGAACTTTATTCTGTCTGTTCATTAATATAAATGTTATTAAATTAACGAATCTGTTCGGTATTCTTAATCTGTTTATCGCTTTTACTAGCATCGGAATGTGTACTGAGTCGTATGCCTTTGACATATCCTGGAGCAGTAACCAAAATTCCTTTCCTTCTACCTTTGCATCTTCCAGAATGTTGTTTAATTTTCGTATTGGTTCTTTAGTTGATTGGAGAGGAAGAGCCGCATGATTGTGTGGCGAAAGAGCTTCTTTTTTTAATAGGATATTGTTCAATCTATTCGTTAGGATCTTCGTGAATATTTTATGAGTATGTTCGATTAGAGTTATGGGTCTGGTATAATTTAGGTCATTATTATAGTGTTCTTTCTTAGGAATCGCCCATATGTTTGCTAGGCTCCATTGTTTGGGTGTCTCTTCTTTCGCATTCGTTAAAGATTCCCGTTAGGATTTTTATAGCGATTTCTGGTAGTCTTTTCAACATTTCATTTGAGATCCCTGTCGGTCCTGTCACTTTCTTGTTTGGAGCATTCGTTATTACTTCCATTAGTTCTTCAACTGTGATTGTGCATAACAGGGGTTCGTATATATTCTCTGCTATTTCTTTTTTTGGAGCGTAGTATTCTTTTCATTCCTCCCAATAATTAATATTCGTTGTATTATGACTCGTCCACCTCCTGAAATGTTCTTTTACTTTATTTTTAATTTCATTTGGGTCTGTTATCACCTAATCAACTTCTATTATTTTATCGAAGGTTACGTGGTCCTTTTTTCTTTTTAGAATACTGTCTATCATTTTTTTTGTATTGTCCTTAAAGTTTTCTTGTCTTCGTTTAATGTAGAATTTGATCTTTTCTTGTTGCTCTGCATTCTTCTCCATATTTCTTGCCTTCCATATTATTGTTTTCCACTCTTTGCATTTTTTGATTAGTTCAGTTTTATCTTCTACTATTGATGATAAATCTAATTCCTCTAGTTGCTGATTCGCCCTTTCCTTGATATCTGCTAATCTTTTTTCTATTTTCTCTTTGATGTCGATTGTGTTATTTGGAGTTACCAATTTGTTTAACAACCTTATGACTCTGCCTATATCCATCAATTCTTTGTGCAAATTCGTTTCCTTAAATGATAGGGCATAATATTGCTTTGGTGCAACTAGAGTGTTCTGAATATATCTGTCTGCTGCTGTTTTTACAATATTGTTCCATAAGTGCCATTTTTTACCCAGTGACCATTCCATCTCCTCTTTCTTAATATATTCTTTGCTTAGCCTGTGTTGAATCTCATAGGCAAAATCTTCCCATTCCTCTTGACTTGTTTTATCGTACTGGTACAATTTCCTTTTCCTTTTTTTTCTCCTTGCTTTCTCTACTTTGAATTTTGGGTGCCATTTGGATCTTATTATGATATAATCGCTGTCCGTTATCGTTTCTGGGTCTATTAACTCAGGGATTTTCCATTCAAGAATCATTTCTGCACTCAACCAAATATCATCTATCTGACTAGTTTTGTCTCCTCTTCTCCATGTGGGTGCACTTATTGAGTGAAAGTCCAATAGACTTCTAAGACCAGTCGTTTCCATCGTATTTATCAGAGATTTTTCGCTATTCTTCCTCTTCGTGTTTGTGTTGAAATTGCCCATTATTATTATATGCCAATTCTTTTGTCGAGCTTCAACAATCCAACTTCTTATTGTTTTCTCCATCTCTTCTTTCTTTTTTCGATTATTTGTAGGTATGTATACAGCTATGACTCTAATTCTATTCTTGTCCGGCATGAAAAAATCTATACTTAGGGTAGTGACATATATTACGTAATATAATTTTACTATACCCCCTACCCCCCTCCCCTCTACATAAGAGAAATTTGATTGGCTAATATGAAATTCTATATTTAACGTAAGATTTTAGAGACCCCCCTAAAATATTACGTAATATCTGTCACCACCCTTATTGTTGTACCTTCTATTGCTTTAATATTATGAATGTAAGAACAAATTTCTTTTTTAATGGCAAGGGCAACTCCTAGAGAGGCTCTTCCTTTTCCTTTTTCTTGCACAAAATTTGATGTGAATATTTTGTAGTATTTATTTGATAAGGTATATTTGTTATCGTTTTTTAGGTTAGTTTCAGCCATTGCAATAATATTCCATTGTTTTGAGTTACAGTATTCTAGCCATTTTTGCAGCTTTAGTTTGTTATTTAAACCCTGTACATTATGTGTTATGATGAACAATTCTTCTAATTGTTGTTTGTTTGTATTACAAGGCGTGTTGTCACCGATAGTGGTTGTGTTTCCATTTAAATATTCAGACATCCGAATATTCAAATAGGTCCTACTCTGGCGTCTTCAGTTCTGGTAGTTGTAATAAATATTGTGGTAGGTTCTCGAATTCAAAAATTGTTTTTAGTGTATCGACTGCTTGTTTGATGTTTTCGTATCTTTTTATTGATAGTTCTATCATTATTTCCCAATCTTCATTTTTAACTATTTCCTTTAATTCTTCTACATCTTCTGGTATCTTTCTTTTTTTTGAATTTCCTTTATTCCTTCTATTTCTTTTGGTAATTGTAACCAGTTTTCAGAAATTCGATTAAAGTGATATATTGGGTGTAGTTTCTTTACTAATTCTATTAGTTCTCGTGTTTGTGTTACTGGTACCTGGACTACCACTTCTTTAACTTGTCTCGGATCCCATGGGAGGTTGGGTTTATTTGTATAGTTAATTTCTATGAAATTAGGTGGTAGTACTCTTGGTAAGGTGTATTCACTTTCAATTTCTCTGATGAACCTATCTGCTTCTTTTTTGTCTTTTATTGGGAAGGAGTATCTTCCTTGTATTTTAATTTTTGTAGGTGAGTTTGGTAGTTTTGGTTTATTCCTGAAATAGTCATTAGGTAGTTTTTTGAATGTGTAATGTTCTCTTAGCAACATTATGTGCCTTTTGAAGTCGTCCGTATTCTTTGGAGCGAAGAGGAAGGCGTATGCTACTTCTTTGTTTAACAGCTGAGGTGTAACAGATCAAGTTCGTGTACGAGCAATCAGCCTAGCGACCTTGTATAGGGAGACTAATATGCATAGCACAATGAGTAGCAGTAACCTATATGTCAATAATGTAATAGTCAACATGTAATCAAATAGGTAATGTAAAATAAAGGAAGAATACTTACCAGGCTATAGTAATACGATTACGATCTTTGATTGTGATCGTAAACAAATTAATTAGTAATTCGCATAACAATGTAGTTAAATAATGTAATTAGTAAAATGTAATTAGTAAAAGTAGTATAGATATAAAAAGACAGGTTAATTAATTTTAATAAAGTACTTTCTTTTTCTCTTTTTCTGTTTACGCAAAGAAAAATCCAAGAACAGCCGGTTACATTTGGTAGTAGTAGATAAAGAACACTATATATATATATAATAAACTCATTGTAATGTACATAAAGTGTACCGCAATTTTTTTTTAAGCCACTAATCTATGACGCAACAAGATTTTAACGCCTTTGTTGAGCAGTTCATTAAAAATCAAGACTCTGTTAACGCCAAAATTGTGCAAATGCAGTAAAACCTTTATAAGTGCACCCCCCTCGGGACTATAGTCAAAAAAAAGCAAAACGTGCACTTAAAGAGAGTGTGCATTTATAGAGAGTAAAATATATAATGCTCTTATAAGTTGGGACCAAGTTATGCCGTGCATTTAAAGAGGATTTATATAGTACGTGCACTTATAAAATGTGCACTTAGAGAGGTTTTACTGTACTGCAAGGACAACAGAAGAAAGAGCATGAAATACTAGAATTACCTTCTATGCGGGAGTCTTCGCAGACAAAAGGTTTACGGTTCAGTTGCCCATGTTTAGTGGAAAAGTGAACGAAAATGTTATGACGTGGTTGCTTAAAGTAGATTTATTGTTTCAAGCACGAGGCATCAAGGGAGATGAATGTTTGCAATACGTCATCACAGGATTGAAGGACGCAGCACTACAATGGTATTTAAATAAAATTCAATCCCATGTGGATAAAAAACCTTTTGACACGTGGAACGAATTTGGAAAGGACATAAGTCAGGCGCTCCAACTTCCACAATACAGCAATATTTGAGACGGCAACTGAGAAATATCAAGCAAACCTCAACGGTACTTGAGTATACTTCTCGGTTCAGAAATCTCCTTGGTCAAGTGGAAAGTATGGATGAAGCAGATAAGATCCTTTATTTCACGGAAGGGTTGAAAGCCGTCACAAAAGCAGAAGTAAATTACCGATCACCAGAAAGTTTTGAAGATGCTATTCGTATGGCTTCTACATACGATACCGCAATGTATGGTACCAGTGGAGCTAAACATCAAGTTTTTGTAGATGTTAAGAGTAGCCCGCCAAAATCTAAGGAGTTGGATAATAATGGTGCTAGTGAATTGACTCAACAAAAAAAATCGTTGATCGATGATTGATTAAAAAAAAATTTCAATGATCGATCAAAAATCGATTATACATATTTAATCGAGTATAATCGATCAAGCATATGATTTATAAGCTCGAGCATATATAATCGATCAATCATTGGGTCAATCATTGATCGATTATATTATATTTATCAATAGGTATCTATGTAACGTAGGTGCTCTCAATAGGGATGTTATCCTGCTCCAACCAGTTAGTTTGTGCACTAATACATTACCCATTCGTATTACCCGTATAATTCACTTTAAGTCCACTTGAACCACTCAAATCTATGTCAATAAACGGCGATTTGTCTTTAATACCCCATGAGTCGGCAAAATAATATCACTGAATCTCCCATTGCTGTAGGTTAAAATCAATTAGACCTTTCGTTAATAAACAAAAGTAATTTACAGAAATATTAACGAACACAATAGTTGTGTGCTCAACGTGAGGTTTCATATCACGATGAAGATGCCTCTCCTGAAAATGATGCCAAAGTTTTTGATGAATTATTATAGATCTTTCATCTTGTGCAAGCATTCGACTAGTGTACGTTAAGTCGTATAGGTACTGCACGTGATTCCTTTGCCATATTAATAGCAATTTATTTTTCTACCTGTGCGTTATTTAGCTCACGCTTTCTTACAACTTTAATTGCAACTTTTTCACCAGTCACACGTTAACTGCCTTGTAGACATTACTAAATGCACCGCTATAAAAATAGGTATACAAGGAGCGTGTTAAAAGAAAGTACGAATGTAATCCCAAAGCAAATGTTTCTTAAGAAAACAAGATGCTATTGCAGTTGTCAACACGCATAGTAAGGTATCGACAAATGAATAAACAACATTCACTTTTCTTTTTTTTTGAGTAATATATGAAGGAAATAGATTCCCAAAACTATAATCTGAAACTCAAAAATATAATATTGAAGCCTTTAAATTTTATTATAAAGTTTACTCATTTAATGAAATAGAATCAAAATGTAAAATTATTTTTGAATAAATTATAACAATATATAGGTAATTTTTTTAATTATGATTTTGGCATTTTTTTTCACTGCCTCAGTTTATTCGGTTTTTTTAAAGCTGGTCAACTTTATTTTTAATATCATACTGGTATTACAACTGATTTCAAAATTCTAAAACGATAGAAAAAATTGCCAATGAATAATCGATAAGATTTGATAATTGTTGATACCGACAATTTATTTAATTCAGTGGTAACTTATCAATTCGATCATGACATACTATTACTTATTATCACTTGATATTGTATCCAGTTTTTATGTAGTAAGTAAAAAAAACCTTTATCATCAGAATATTATACTTTCAATCGTTTGATTAACTATCTAATCATTTAGTCTGCTAAATAATTGCTCAATCACTTTCCAATATCGAATAATCAAAAAATGCACTAGAATTTTGGACAATCATCCACGCAACCATTTAATATCACTCAATTCTCGATAATCTTGAATGTTATTTGCCGTATAAGTCTAATTAATGAAAAAAACTGATATTATTGTATCAATGAAGTTATCATATCTTCAATATCAAATCAATAATACACAATAAAAAAAATTCATTTACTGTTTAATATCCATCTTATCCTTAGTTCAGTATAAAACGTTCGTCATAGAAAGCCTGGTCGTATTATTTTTTTTCGTATAAGTACAAAATTGAATTATATTTGATTCATGTAACTCGCTATTTGCAGTAATTTTTTTGCAAAATTTATCACCTTATACTGCTTACAGCACTTATACGGCTTAACATTACTTATACGGCTTACGGCATATTTATTTATATGGCAAATGTGTCGTATTGTCATTATTTTTTTGCTGAGGTAGTTACCTTCATATTTTTAAGTGTCTGTATCTCTATTTATAATCCATTAAAACAAGAAAAACGGTTAAGTCCTATCATAGGTTCTTAAACTATAAATGGAATCATATTAAAAATTTTTGATCGATCAAATATATACTTATTTAATCGATCAGTATTATCGATCATTGATTGATCTATTGTTGCTCGAGCCCATTAATTGGTGCTCGATCATTGATCTAAGTCAATCAATGATCAAGTATCATATAATCGAGTCAATTCACTAAATGGTGCAGTTCCGATGGAACTTGACCGCTCTGAATCAAAAACGTTTCAAGGCTATAAGACCAAAGGAAATGTTAGTTGATATACGAATAATAAAAATAATAATGGAACAAAAAAAAGAGTAACGGCAAAAAGGATTATGTTTTAGGTGTGGACAGAAAGGTCACATAGCAAAGATGTGCCCTATCCAACCTAAGTCGAATCTTAATACGCTGATATATATACATGATGAAGTTGAGCACGTTAGTGTTATTGATCTAGATCATAATAATGAAAAAAGTGAACGGCTTCTGCAAATTGAAGGCAAAGTTTGTGGAAAGGAAGCCCTAATTTTAATAGATTCCGGCGCTTCAAAAGATTTTATTAATGAACAATTCGTGGAAAAGTAAACCTGAAGATTAATGGTGAAGAAAAGGAAAAGGCAACCGTAGAACTGGCCGACGGTACCCCTTGTACGTCTAGTGGTTATGTGGCAAATGTGCTAGTACAGATGCAGCCGTGGAAAAAAAGTAGATTGCGAATGGAAGTTTTACTTTTGCAAAAATACGACGTAATCTTGGGAAAACCGTGGCTGTACGATTATAATCCTCGAATTAATTGGAAGGAGAACAAGGTGTCATCGTAGAAGGCAAACAAGGTTTATAAAATTAATGCTAAAGCCAATGGGAAACAGATACAGCTCACTTCAACCCTTGTATCAAGGCAGCAAATAGCTAAAGATATTAAGCTGAAGGTGGAATTATTCGTGGTATTAGCTGCAACAGATTCAAAAAAGGAGAGTATCAAAATACCTGAATTTCTAAGCGGTGTGGTCAGCAAGTACTGAGATGTTTTCCGGATGACCTACCGAATGAATTGCCGCCAAATCGAAATGTCGATCATGAAATTCAGTTACAAAAGGATGTGGTGCCGCCATTCGGCCCCATTTATAGATTATCATTTCATGAACTAAGGGAATTAAAGAGACAGTTAGAGGAAAATATTAAGATAGGAATAATCCGCCCTAGTTCGTCACCTTACGGAGCTCCGGTGTTATTTGTAGCAAAAAAGGATGGTTCTCTCCGAATGTGTGTGGACTATAGGGCGTTAAACAAAATTACGATTAAAATCGATATCCACTTCCTCGAATTGATGACTTATTAGATCAACTTACAGGTGCCATATATTTCAGTAAAATTGACCTACGTTCAGGATACCACCAATTACGAATAAAGGAAGAGAATATCGCAAAAACAGTATTTCGTACGAGATATGGCCATTATGAATTTCTCATAATGCCATTTGGGTTGACCAATGCCCCGGCTTCTTTTATGCACCTAATGAATGACATATTTCGAGACTTTTTAGATAAATTTGTAATCGTTTATCTTGACGATATATTAATTTATAGTAAGTCACAGAACGAACATGTGCAACACGTGAGCCAAGTATTGGCAACATTATGGGAGCATCAATTATACGCACACATGAAAAAAGGTGAATTTGGGAAATCTAGTATAGAATTCTTAGGATATATTGTTTCGTCGGAGGGACTTGCAACCGATCTGAAGAAACTGAAAGCCATCAAGACTTGGACCGTATCTAAAAATATTCATGAACTTCGATCGTTCCTTGAATTGATTAATTTTTATAGAAAGTTTATACGTGGGTGCTCTAAACTTTCCGCACTTCTCACCAGTCTTCTGCACAAAAATCAACTGTATGAATGGGAACTCGTGCAGGATGAGGCGATCCAAAGACTTAAAGAAACACTTATAAGTGCTCCGGTATTGGTAATACCTGACCCTGAGAAACTATTTGTAGTCACGACTGATGCTTCTGATTTCGCAATCGGTGCTATCTTAAGTCAAGACCAGGGTAACGGTAAACAACCCATGGTGTATGAGTCGAGAAAGATGATGCTTGCTGAAATCAACTATCCAATCCATGAAAAAGAACTCCTAGCCGTGATTTATGCCCTGAAGGTGTGAAAGGTGTATTTAGAACGATAAGCTTTTACGATCATTACTGATCATGCTTCTCTTGAGTTTATCAATTCTCAGTTGAAATTATCGCGGCGACAAGCAAGGTGGGTGGAAATGCTACAAAAGTATAGTTTTAAGATAAAATATAGGCCAGGAAAAGAAAACGTGATAGCTAACGCGCTTTCACGAAAAACGGAAGCTAATGTATTGTCGACTATACATGTTAATCCTGAGTTTTATGAGATAATTCGCGATGAATATCATGTGGACAAATATTTGGCAACAATAATTAAGGCACTTAGAGAACCCGATAGCAAAGAAGCGAAGTTGTTGAAGCATCAAGTAGGTCGATATCGCCTAAAGGAAGATGGACTATTGTATTTTGTTGAAAATTCGGAAAATCTCTGACTCTGCATTACACATGCATCACGTTTAAAATTAAGTATCCTATACGAACATCACGATGTTAATGGTCACCCAGGAGTGGACCAGACGTATAGCAGTATACAACAACTATATCATTGGAAAAGAATGGGTAGGGACATCAAGAAATATATAAACAGCTGTGAAAGCTGCTAGTGGAATAAGTCGTCAAGCAAGGCACCAATGGGATTTCTGCAACCTTTGGATATTCCAAAACAACTATGGGAGCAAGTATCGATGGATTTTATTACGCACTTGCCCCTTACATCAAAAGGGTATAACGCTATCATGGTGGTGGTTGATCGCTTTAGCAAAAGAGCGCATTTTATTTCTACTTGTTCTACTGTCACCGCACCAGAAGTGTCAAAATTGTATTTCCGAAAAATTTTTAAAAATCACGGGATGTCACGTGGAATAGTGACTAATCGTGATCCAAAATTTGTAAGTAACTTCTGGGAGGAATTATTCAAATTGCTAGGAACAAAGTTGTGCATGTCTTTAGCTGCCCACCCCCAGACGGATGGTCAGACGGAGCGTGTAAATAGGATTTTAGAAGATATGCTGTGGGCTTACATTAATTATAAGCAAGACAATTGGGACCAGCTGTTACCAGCTGCGGAATTCGCTTATAACAATGCTCAACAGTCTTCAACTAGTTTTACACCTTTCCAACTTGACTATAACCATCACCCTATAACTCCCAGCATAATAGCAGCGAAGGTATTAAATAGGACGAAAGTGAAGGCAGCACATAACGACAGATACAGGATGTAGGTGAGATTTTCCGGGTCACGTGAAAACCCGGCCTCCGATCACCCCCGATTAAGATCGAGGCAAATCCCATCCCCAGTTACACAGATCAAATATATACAACCTTTTTTTTTTGTTTACATCTTGTAATTTTTTTTGCTGTCCTTTACCTCAAGACTTGTGCCTCTTTTCGTCACTGGAATCGTCGTTTACTGGTGCCTCTTTTCATTGCTGGCGTCGTTGTCACCTCTTTTCATTGTTCGTGCTGCCTCTTTTTGTTGCTCATGTTACCTTTTTTCGTTGTTGTGCCACCTCTTTTCATATACTTCTTTTGCTCTAGTGTAAATTCGGAAATCAGAACCTACAAAAAAAAAAGAAAGGTTAGTTCAAGTTGAGAAAAAAAAAGAAAGAATAAAAGAAAATAACTTGTCTTTAAACTCGGCTTCCGTTTTATTGTTTAATTCGTACTGATTTATTTCTGTATTTGTAGATCGCAGGATTAGTGTAAGAGGTACTTGCACAGTTTAGGGTTAGGGTTAGTGTTAGGATTAGTATAGTATTAGATAGTATAGAAAGGTTTATGTAAATAATTTTAAAATAAAATAATAAATAAAAATAAAGCTTACCATATAACTGAAAAGAGCTTCCAAAGTGTTTTCTTATTCGATTATAAGGAGGGCTTTTTTTAACTGCTTCGCTATCTATATCAAATGTATAAAAAGCCATTAAGTCATTCCTTGTTAAAATTCTAGTGATATTAAATCAAGAAATTATAGCACGTTAGTGCTTAATATTATTTATTTATGCAACCAAACATACCGTTCTATACACTCATTGTTCTGCTCTAGTACCTGGTACGTACATATATATGTACATACGAAAAAAAATAATTTATTAAGATAAATAAATAAAAATAAATTAAATTAATAAATAAATAATTTAAAAAAAATTAAAGTTGAAACAAATTTAAAAAAACTAAATAATAAATAATAAAATAATTTAATAAGAATTAAAAATTAAAATGAAAAAAAAATAAAAAATTAAATAGAAAAAAAAATAAAACGAATAAAAAAAAAAATAAAAAAAAATTAAAAAGAAAAAAAAATTAAACCGAATTAAAATTTTTTTATATTTTTAATTTTGTTTTATTTTTTTTTTATTCGTTTTAATTTTTTTTTTCTATTTAAGTTTTTTATTTTTTTTTCATTTTAATTTTTAATTCTTAAATTATTTTATTATTATATTTTTAATTTTGTTTTATTTTTTTTTATTCGTTTTAATTTTTTTTTCTATTTAAGTTTTTTATTTTTTTTTCATTTTAATTTTTAATTCTTAAATTATTTTATTATTTAGTTTTTTTAAATTCATTTCAACTTAAATTTTTTTTAATTATTTATTTAATTTATTTTTATTTAATTATTTAGTTTTTTTTTAAATTCGGTTCAACTTTAATTTTTTTAAATTATTTATCTTAAATTATTTTTTTTGTACATATGTATATATATACGCAGTGATGTCACTTGGTTATTTGGCCGGCCAATGGCCGAGGCCAAAAGGCCAAAAATGTAAATTTCATTTTTGGCCGAAACGGCCAAATAAAACTAGTAATTTGATTGGTTAAATCTTCAATTAAGTAATTTTTCTATATAACTTACTAAACCTTTGTTTATTAAACCTTTGCTCAAATTACTTATTAAACCTTTGTTCAAATTATACTTTTATATAACTTTTTAAACCTTCGCTTAAATTATTTTTATATAGTTTATTAAACTTTCACTTAAATTATTTTTATATAAGTTATTAAACCTTCACTTAAATTATTTTTTATATAATTTATTAACTTTCGCTAGATTTTTTTTTATATAGCTTAACAATTATTACTTAAGTTATCTTATATATTAATATGCTTTCAAAACGAACTTTCAAGCAAACTATTATAATTAAAAAAGAACTTGAAAAGAATCGTTAGATTTAATTATTCTTTCACGTATAGTTAAATATCGATCCGTTCTACAAGTTTTATTAATTCCAATAGTTCGTCAATTTCTTTATCGCAACTTTAGTAATAGCACATGAAAATAGATAACTATAGTGTTAATTAACTTTTTTTGGAAAGGTAATATACAATAAATACAATTCAAGAATATTGGTTCTTATAGTTAATAGTGTGGCTTTAAACAAAACTAGTACGTATATGTAATATATCTTAACATTAGTATGCATATAATACAGTATTTTTATATACATTTCTTTTTTATTACTATACAGAGAAATTTGGCCACTTGGCCGTTTGGCCATTTGGCCATTGGCCAACAGCCATATCGGCCAAATAATTTTTATTGGCCTGGCCAATTGACATTCAACTTTGGCCACAAAATTTTGGCCATTTTGGCCAAATAATTATATATTGGCCGATGGCCAATTAAATTTTCTTTGGCCGATTAAATTGCTATCACTGTATATACGTGCTAGAACGGAACAATGAGTGTATGGAACGGTATGTTGGGTTGCACATAAAGTACTAACGTGCTATAATTTCTCAAGACAATGATTTAGTATTACTAGAATTTTAACAAGGAATGACCTAACGGCTTTTTATACATTTGATATAGATAGCGAAGCAGTTAAAAAAAGCCCTCTATAATCGAATAAAAAAACAATTCGGAAGCTCTTTTCAGTTATATGGTAAACTTTATTTTTATTTATTATTTTATTTTAAAATTATTTACATAAACCTTTCTATACTATCTAATACTATACTAATCCTAACACTAACCCTAAACTGCGCAAGTACCTCTTATACTAATCCTGCGATCTACAAATACAGAAATAAATCAGTACGAATTAAATAATAAAACGGAAGCTGAGTTTAAAGACAAGTATTTTTTTTTATTCTTTCTTTTTTTTTTCTCAATTTGAACTAACCTTTCTTTTTTTTTTTTGTAGGTTCTGATTTCCGAATTAACACTAGGGCCAAAGAAGTATGCGAAAGAGGAGGCATGAGTGACGAAAGAGGCGGCACGAGCAACGAAAAGAGGTGGCACGAGCAATGAAAAGAGGCAGCACGAACTATGAAAAGAGGCAACAACGATGCTAGCAATGAAAAGAGACACGACTCTAGCGACGAAAAGAGGCACAAGTCTTGAGGTAAAGGACGGCAAAAAAAAAATTACAAGATGTAAACAAAAAAAAGGGGGTTGTATATATTTTGATCTGTGTAACTGGGGAGGGGATTTGCTCCCGATCTTAATCGGGGGTGATCGGAGGCCGGGTTTTCACGTGACCCAGAAAATCTCACCTACATCCTGTATCTGTCGCACATAACCTGTACGATCATTGGACCGTAACCATGAAAATGGCTAGAGATATGTTAGTAACGGCACAAGAATGACAGACCAAATACTATAATAAAGGCCGTAGATGTATAGAATTTCAGGAAGGAGCGCAGGTGATGCTTTCTACACAACACCTCACACCAATAATAGACTCAAAAAGAATTTCTAAGAAACTAACGGCCAAGTTTATTGGGCCATATGAAATTGGAAAAAAATATCTGCAACTGCATATAAACTGTTACTACCACCTGCTCTAAAAATACATCTAGTGTTTCACATTTCGTTGTTGAAGCTATACACGCCGGATGAGTTTGAAGGAAGAAAGGAGATACCTCCACTTCTGGAATTCCTTGAAGAATCCAATCAAGATCCTGAATTTGAAGTTGAAGAGGTCCTGGATAAACGGATGTACTACTGGAAGCCTCAATATCTGATCAAGTGGAAAGGTTACCCCCTCCACGAAGCAACATGGGAGCCCCTATCTAATTTGGGAAATGCCATGGAGATGGTAGAGCAATATGAAGCAGGTAATAAGGAATCGGGTGCCTCTAATTTAGATGGGAAAGAGTGTAACAGATCAAGTTCGTGTACGAGCAATCGGCCTAGCGACCTTGTGTAGGGAGACTAATATGCATAGCACGATGAGTAGCAGTAACCTATATGTCAATAATGTAATAGTCAACATGTAATTAAATAGGTAATGTAAAATGAAGGAAGAATACTTACCGGGCTATAGTAATACGATTAAGATCTTCGATCGTGATTGTACCACAATGATCGATTAATCATGCAGGGGCGATTACGTGGGCATTATCGTAAACGAATTAATTAGTAATTCGCATAACAATGTAATTAAATAATGTAATTAGTAAAAGTAGTATAGATATAAAAAGACAGAGCAATCAATTTTAATAAAGTATTTCCTTTTTCTCTTTTTCTGTTTACGCAAAGAAAAATCCAAGAACAGCCGGTTACATGAGGGGTGCATGGTAACGGTGGTTTTTCTTCCGGTAGGTCAAAATATGAGTCTGGTATTCTTTTAAAATTGTATCTTTCTCTCAACTCTCGAACATATTCTCCCAAACATCGCAACTCCTTGGGTTCTGTTATAGAGAAGTTCTTTCTCCATTCTTCCTCTAGTTCATAAAGATTATCTGGGAGTGGGATTAATTCTTCTGCGAAATATGTTTTTGGTAATTCCGAGAATGTGAAGACTTGTCTTATTGCCCTAACTATTTGACCAGTTTCTTGTCTCCTTACTATTGGTAAATCAAAGGGTAGTAACTCCATCAGCATCTCTGGTATCAATTCCGGTTTCTCTGGTAATTCCACTAATTGGTTATCAAGCACTTCTCTTATTTCAGATATTAATTTTTCAAAGGACATTTCTATTCTTATTTTAGCAAACCCTGCCAAGTAAAATAGCTACTGTGTAATTTCGTGTGCATTTAGTTCATCTATCTTGAGATTCTTTAGAAAGTCTATTGCTAGTTTTCTTCTTAAGTTTATGAATATTTGATCCCAGTTCGTTTTATTCGTTAGCAATATGTCATGCAATCTTTTATATCTTTCTGTTCCTTTATTTAACATTATCGTGAATTCTTGTTGGTGTTGTGGTTGTGAAGGTTTATGTCTGGTAAAAGTTCTAAAGAATGCTTTATTCTTAAATTTCAATTTCGTTCGAATTGCTTCCGGTAATGGATAATGCGTCGTTTTAGTCTCTATCTTATATTGTACCAGCTTTTTCAGTTGTTTGAGATTTTGAAATGCCTCTATAATTTTATCATAGTTCCATTCGATTTCGTCGAATTTTTCTTACCGTTGTTTGATTTCAGGTCCTTTACTCTTTCCTTTACAATCTCTGTCCAGCTATAGTCTACTTGTTTCTCGTTCCTTCTTTCGTCGTCTTGATGCCCAGTTAATACTTCACTATAACTTCTTTGGTGACTTGTTTTTTGAATTTCGTCCTCTATAGTCATATTGGATTCTGTTTCCATTTTATCCTCATTTGATCGTGATGGTTGTTCTCTTATCTCCTAGAATATTTCGGAATTTTCTAGAAACATCGATTCATCTTGGAAAAATTTTTTTTGTAACTCTTTTATTTGGTCTTTAGTATCGTGGGAATTTCTATTTTGTTCTGCTTCTAAATATGGATTGTTGGGTAAGAAATTCAACCCTGTTGGGTTGTTTGTTTGTGTGATCTGATGATCTGTTGTGTTAATCTCTGATTGTGACGTCATGTCGTTTTTTGATAGGGTCTTAGCCGATTCCCCAATTTCTGCATTATTTACATTTTTGAAATTTTGACTCTCAATAATATGCTAAGTTTCTATTATCATCTCTGAGTCCATCTTTATTTTCTTTTGAGGAGTTTCTTGATGGTTATCAATCCCTATCAGTTCATTATCTTGAGCATCTATATGTGTTTCTTCTGCTTGATCCGATTCCATATTATTTTGTGCTGCCGACATAGTCGGCAACAGATTTGTACTAAGAGCTTTTAAGCCTTGTCCTCGCTCTCTTGTCCTCTTAATCTTAGCCTCTTTCTGTTGTCACTGCTGGTATTAGTTACTTAATTACTTAAACTATAGCACCAAATGGTCGTCAACGGTCTTTATTGTGTCCAAATTCCTTCCTTTTTCAACTGTTTGTTTGTTTACTTAATGATTTACAGATGTACGGGAAAGAGTTCTTTTAAAATTCGGTTTTTTTTTTTTTATTAAATTCTACAGATTTGTAGAATTCAAATAAACTATTTTTATTGAATTTGGTTAAGAACTTACAAAGATATCTTTAATAAAGTTTTTCTATTTCTAAAAATATATATTACAAAAAAGCTGTATCAAATTTGTTTACAAAAACTTTTATTAAAGATATCTCTATAAGTTCTTGCCCAAATTTTATGAAAATTATTTTATATTAATTCTATATTTTCATAAAATTCAAATAAAAAAAATTTATTGATATTTTTAATAAAGGTTTTTTATTGTTAAAAATATATATTCAAAGAAGCTATACTAAAATTGTTTACAAAAACTTTTATTGAAGATATCTCTGCAAGTTCTTGACCAAATTTGATAAAAATTTTTTATTTTAATTATGCAAATTTGTAGAATTCAAATAAAAAAATTTATTGAATTTAGTTAAAAACTCACAGAAATATCTTTGATAAAGTTTTTTACTTCTAAAAATATATAGTTAACCCTCTTAAAACTAATTCTGTTAAAACTGATAACCTGTTAATTCTGATAAAAAATTAATCTACCAAGTCTGTTTCTGTTATATAAATCTAATAGTTTGTAATGTTTTCAAATTTAATAACTTCTCAAAACTGATACAAAACCTGTATACTGATTTTTGAGAAGGCCAACTGTATATTATAAAGAAGCTATACTAAATTGTTTATAGGAACTTTTATCAAAGATATTTCTACAAGTTCTTGACCAAATTCAATAAATTTTTTTATTTTAATTCTACTAAAAGAATTTGTAATATGTATAATTTAACTAATAGTTACAAAAAAAATAACAATGAACTATTATTATTAGTGTAGTAAAGATATTAAAATGTTTTAAATAAGTAAATAATTTCTAATAGAAAAATAGCTAAATTAGAGGTTATAAAAGCAATTGAATTGTTTTGATAAAAGAAGGATTAAAAGAAGAATTACAAAAAAATTAAAATAAAAAAGAACTTTTTTTTAAATAACAAATCAAATTGGTTTTATAAGGGTATAGACATTTATCAGGTGATTTCCACCTCTTAAGAGGGCGAAAAGTCTACAGACACGTATGGGTCACATGCTATTTCATCTTATGGACATGTACCAAAATAATGATTTTTTTAATTTAAAAAATGATCTTTTAAGGCTTTTGTACTAAGTTAATATCTTTATCATCCTAATTAAGCTTGTTCTCCTAGTCTTTCCAGTGTTAACAGTGATGAGATTATTAAAATCTGATCTGTAGAACCTTTTGAAAGTTAGGTACCATTTTAAATATTTATAAAAACGTCGCATAAACTTCATACAGTATATTCTGGTTCTATTGAGTTTATATTAACTTTAGGGTTCTGCAATTTGATTTGATCTTCAAATATTTGAATCAAATATTTGATCAAATTCAAATTCAAATTTGACTATATTTGATTTGATCAAATTCAAATATGGCCAAATTTGATTTGATTTGATTTGAAAATTACTATTAAAATTCAAATTCAAATCAAATTCAAATTCAAATATTTGAATCAAATCAAATTCAAATTAGGGTCAATTTGATTTGATCAAATTCAAATCGATCCAATATTTGATTTGATTTGAATTTGAGAAACCCTAATTAACATTTCACTACTATTAAAACCAGAAAGACTAGAAGAATTAGTTTTCTTAGGACGGTAAAGAATTAACCTATTAAAAATCTCAGTTGAAATTTTAAAAAAAGAAATAAAATAAGAAAAAGGTGACCTGGAAGACTTTCGGACTAAGTTAACCTCTTTTATCACTCTAAGTAAACTTATTCTCCTGGTCTTTTTGATACTAATTGTGGTGATATTATTAAAATTAACTTAGTAGAGCCGGTGTTATATTTGTATAATTTTAGTATAATTTTAAAATATTAGTATTAGGAAAATATCATAGAAATATTAAAAATAGTATAAATTTTATTGAAGTAATCAAATCTGTAGTATTAGTTTTATTAGGAAAACTTTTCTCCGTTCTCAAAAACAAGTTATTTTTATTAATAACTTGTTATCATAACTCATTATTATAACTCGTTATTATAACTCATTATTAAAACTCGTTATTATAAGGGCCGTGTCATTAATCACCTGATTATTTTTTATCAGAGGTCTCCCCCTCCCTCTTCTTTAATATATATATAGTCAGGTTCCTTATATATAATTTCACATTTTTTTACCCCCCCAAAAAATCACCTGATTTTTGTCACTCCCTTAACTCATTATTATATTCCGTTATCATATCTCGTTAGGGGCGTGCCATTTACCACATAATATTTTTTACTTAGTAGCTACCCCTATCTATGTATGGTGTGATCACTTATCTAATTCTGATTGATTAATATAATATATAGATGTGATCACTACCTCTGACCATGTATCCATGGTAAAAATCACGTGATAAATGGCATGCCCTTATTATAACTCGTTATTATAACTCATTATTATATCTTGTTATTATATCTCGTTATAGAAAAAATTCTAAGTTTTTATAGATATATAAACCCTGCCTTTTTCTCCAAAGGCAGAGCAGGTTCTGTCCTTTAATTCTTTTCCTAAATAAAATATTTGTACTTAAAAATCTTATATTTAATAAACTGATATTATCCTATAAAATATAAAGCCATCGCCTTTATATTCTTTGATCCTTTATCTATCGTATAAAGGACCTTTATTTTGTTGGTTATTTATTTATTTGGATGAAATTATTATTCTCTTCTATTTTTTGTCGATATACTTTTCTTTAGTATTATTAATCTTGGATTTATTTTCTTTTATTATTGACTTCTTTGATATTGTATACATTCCTTACTCTTTTACATGTTAAGTCAAGTAATATAGTTTCTTGCCTAAAAGTTACTATATTACACCAAATATATAATCTCATGAAATTTATGTGACGTTTTATATAATCTTTAGAACATTGCCCAAATTTTGAAAAGTCATATCTCCTGTTTTACTGATCAGATTTTAATAATCCCATCATAATTAGAACTGAATAGACCCCAAAAACAAGCTTTATTAGAATATTAAAGGGTGCTATCTTGGTACAAAAGCCTTAACTGATCGTTTTTTAAATCAAAAAAATTATTATTTCGGTACGTGTCCATAAGATAAATATCACGTAACCTGTATATGTCGGTAGATTTTCCGTTAAGAAGGTACCTTCTCCCCCACCTGATACTAAACTAGCCAATCAAATTCAAGCAAATAATATATACAGACCTGACCCAGTTTGGTTCAGATTTGGTCTGAAGTCTGCAGACTGGTCCAAAGATAATATGTTTCTATGTATTTTTTTGGTGCTGAACAAGTTTACTTAGTGCATAAAGTTAGAATTAATTAGTAAAATTTTGTGAATCATAAGATTTTATAAAATTTATTAATAAAATTCTATAAAATCTTATAATTCACAAATTTTTATTAATTAATTCTAACTTTATGCACTAAGTAAACATGTTCAGTAGTGCTCCTAGGTCCAGTCCAGGTCTGGTCCGGGATCAGACCAGACTCAGACTCTAAATTTTACTAATTTCAGACTTCAGACCAGACTCGGACTCAATTATGAGTCCGGTCCGGGTCTGGTCCGAAGTCTGCAGACTAGTCTGAGTCTGAATATAATTATATGTATTTTTTGGCGCTGAACAAGTTTACTTAGTGCATTTTGTAAGAATTAATTAGTAAAATTTTATGAATCATAAGATTTTATAGAATTTTATTAATAAAATTCTAAAAAATCTTATAATTCGCAAATTTTTATTAATTAATTCTAACAAAATGCACTAAGTAAACTTGTCCAGCACCTAAAAAT
>QKWP01000229.1:247766-279395 GCA_003550325.1 Gigaspora rosea
TTTGATCAAAAAAGTCAAATATAAGCATCTTTTCTCCAAATTTCAAGTAAAATAAAAACAACTCTGCTGATTTAATGTATATAGGTGCTGAACAAGTTTACTTAATGCATTAAGTTAGAATTAATTAGTAAAATTTAATGAAAAATAAGATTTTATAGAATTTTATTAATAAAATTTAATAAAATCTTATGATTCATAAAATTTACTAAATAATTCTAACTTAAAGGATTAAGTAAACTTGTTCAGCATCTAAAAATACATTAAATTAGCAGAGTTGTTTTTTTACTTAAAATTTGGAGAAAAGATGCTTAAATTTGACTTTTTTGATCAAAATTCCAAAATTATGCATCTATCTCTAAATTTCAAGTAAAATAAAAATAATTATATCATTTGATGTATTTTTAAATGCTGAACATGTTTACTTAGTGCATAAAGTTAGAATTAATTAATAAAAATTTGTGAATTATAAGTTTTTATAAAATTTTATTAATAAAATTTTATAAAATCTTATGATTCACAAAATTTTACTAATTAATTCTAACTTCATGCATTAAATAAACTTATTCAAAAACTTAAATACATTAAATTAGCAGGATTGTTTTTATTTACTTGAAATTTGAGAAAAGTTGTTTAAATTTGACTTTTTTGATCAAAAATCCAAAATTATGTATCTAATATCTAAATTTCAAGTAAAATAAAAACGATTATACTGACTTGATGTATTTTTAAATGCTGAACATGTTTACTTAGAAAATTAATTAATAAAAATTTGTGAATTATAAAATTTTATAGAATTTTTTAATAAAATTCTATAAAATCTTATAATTCACAAATTTTTAGTAATTAATTTTAACTTTATGCACTAAGTAAACTTGTTTAGCATTTAAAAATACATCAAATCGGCATAATTATTTTTATTTTACTTGAAATTTAGAGAATAGATGCAGAATTTTGAATTTTTGATCAAAAAAATCAAATTTAAGCATCTTTTCTCCAAATTTCAAGTAAAATAAAAACAATTTTGCCAATTTAATTAATAAAATTTACTAAAATCTTATGATTCATAATATTTTACTAATTAATTCTAACTTAAAGGATTAAGTAAACTTGTTCAGCATCTAAAAATATGCTAAATTGGCAGAGTTGTTTTTATTTTACTTGAAATTTGAAGAAAAGATGCTTAAATATGACTTTTTTGATCAAAAATTCAAAATTATGCATCTATTTTCTAAATTTCAAGTAAAATAAAAACAATTATTATATGCCATTTTGATGTATTTTTAAATGCTGTACATGTTTACTTAGTGCATAAAGTTAGAATTAATTAAATAAAATTTTTATATTTTTAATTATTATTATTAAAAATTTTATATAGTTATTTTGGGCAATTTTGATTGGCTAATAATACTATATTACATAGCACCTGATAATCCCTCTGACCCCCTCTCCTTCTAAAAAATCAGGTGATAAATATCTATACCCTAAGCAAGTTATAAATAGAAAAACTTTAGAAAATTTTATAACTAAGACCAAAAAAATTAATCAATTAGTTTTTATAACTTGGCCAGATCAAAATTTGGAAACCTTAAAAAAATTTTTTATAAGTTTTAATAATCAGATAGGATTTTAAAAAAAAATTTTATAAAAATTTCATAAAATTTCATATATAAAAATTAAAAAAAAGCTAGCTAGCTTAATCAGTTAAAAAGATACATGTTATAAAAACTAATTAATTAAATTTGTATAGTCTAAATAAAAAAAAATTTTAATTTTCTAATTAATTTCTCTTAGTTACTATGGAACATGTATTACTAGACAAAAACTACTATTAATATAACCAAGTTCAAATACTAAACAAAATAAAACTTGTTTAAACAAATCTAAAATCACAACTCTTTTCAATGATTTCTCAAACCAACAATCACTGAATGGACCTGCAACAAAGTTTTAGTTAGTATAGAAAATAATACAAAAAACTTTTCTTATAGCAACTAGGATTAGTGGTTGCAAGCATGATGAGTTTTCAAATTACTTAAAGAACTGAAATAGAGTTAAAAAAGAGCTCTATTTGGGTTTTGTGGCTCCCTGGTAAAAGTTTACAGAACTATCGAACAAGTACTGTAGTTGGTGAATACTATAAGTACATGTCAAGAACCTGTAGAATCATTAGTAGAAGCAAGCTTTTGGTTTTCTATACTATTCTATGCTTTGAAACTCCTATACTCTTTTTACATTGGTTTTTCAGCCTTCTATATAGCTTTTCACAAAATTTTTACCAAAAAGTAGGAATTTTGGCATACCCTCTCCAAAGAATTGATATTGTTTATATATACCAAAATAGAAACTAAAATCACAAGAAGTTATGAGAGATCACAATACACGCAAAACTGCCTATATGTCTACATGCATAGCAATGACTGATAAACATTTATGAATAGGTTTTTTAGAAAAATTTTGATTGGTATTTCTCAACCTTTTAGTATAGTGTTTTTTATATTTTTACTTTAGATACAGTACCAAAATTTTAGTAACAACTGTATAATTTTTACAAATGCAGTATAGGCTTTAATTATACTATTATCTAGATTTGTTTTTTTTTACTTTTTCTTTTTTTTTTTTTGGTTTTTTTTCTTTTGTTTTCTCTTTTTTTTCTTTTATGTTTCCATTTGGTTGTACAAAAGTTCAAGTAAGTTCAGGCTCTAACTTGAAACAAAATGTTGTTATGGCTAGAGTTCCAAACCAGTTTAAAAATCTCTATCTGTAACCTATTAGGTCAACTATTTTTTTCAACTAGTTACCTGAAACTTAAACTGGTTACTCAATTAAAGTGGGTTATCTGGTTATAATCGGATGACTGGATACCTGATTATTCAAGATAGAACTATTCCAAGTGCCCTAACTTTGTAGATCATTATACAATTAATTAAAGAGTTTTTTTATATATTTTACAATACTTTTTTTAGAAGCTTGGATAGATTATCTTTTCTATCAAGGAGATTAAATTATTAAATAAACTTGAAGTTTTGCTCTGCCCTGTAGCATATTCACTAAATTCTTCTGAATTCATCAACTTTCATATTAAACTTTACCAGTTAAAGTTGTAACTTAACTACTAGTATGTTAATGAAATCTCATTTGTTACTTAAAAAAAAAAACTAAAAAAGCTTAAATAATGATTTAGAGAAGTAGTATATAAGTGCAAAGTTTAGAAATATGTTCTTTTTGTATGCGTTATATAGACTTTTTGTTTTTAAAGTTGAAGCATACAAATAACAGTTATTAACTTCGTCTTTTTTTTTTTTGCTGCAAAAGTTTTTAGGATATAGTAATAGGCTTTATATAGATACAAGACTATAGAACAAAACTATAAACATTTAAAGATCTTTTCTAGTGTTCCTATGAACCTAAACTGAACTTAGGTCAAGTTCAGGTTCAGGCTCAGGTTCAGTATTGAACCTGAACCTAAACATTTTTTAAAACATGTTTAGGTTTAGGTTTAGTATTGAACTTTTAGAGCTGGTTCAGGTTCAGTTCAGGTTCAGTTCATAAGTTCATGAACATGTTCAGGTTTAGTCTAGCATTCATATGAACTAGTGATTCTAGGTTTGGGTTCAGGTTTGGTCTGGTCTAATGTTGTTAGTCGAAATTATTTTTGCTAATGTCAAAATTTGTCTAAATTAATTTAGTCATTTAGACATTTAGACAATTTAATTTTTTAATAGTAATTTTTAAAAAAATAACAATGTCGAAATTGCCTAAATTCAATTTGTCTAAATTATTTCGACTAACAACACTAGTCTGGTCCAGACCAGACTCAAACTCTAAATTTTATTATTTAAAACTTTATACTAAACTCAAACTCAATCATAAGTTTGGTCGTGCTAGTCCAAATTTGATATTAGGTAATATATGTTATGGCCCTAATCGGGTCAGAGGTTGGAACCCTACAATCAACCCTACTTTTACCCGTGTTTTCGCAAAATAACGACCAGCGCTATTTCGAAGTCCGGCCCGAATTAAGCTTAATTTAGGCCGAAATTTATAATTTCACCCAATAATTTAATAAACAACAAAGATGGATTAAAATTTTTATAGTATTATTATCTCTGGTCATATATTTAAAATTATATTTTCTAAGCTAATACCCACCCATCCTTAGTCTAGAGACCCATATTTGCATATTTGTATTGTGTAAAAAATCACTTTAATAATCGAATATGTGAGCTAAAAAGGGACGAAAATTGACAAAAAAAAAAATTAATTATCTTGTGAACTATTGCTGTATTGATCATAATTACATGATTTTGGCACCATTCGATTCATCTCATTGATCAATAGTAGTGATGCCGTAAAATCGTCCACGGTTGAGGCAAAATCCGTATGGATCCCATTGTGCCGCATTAATAATAAACTACGTACGTAACTTTAATCAGTGACATAACTCTAAAAGTGTAACTTTTAATATAGCGAACTTTAAATTACATGTAAATAATCTACGTCATAAAGATATTATCTGTTATTATAAATAAAAAATTGTTTCATTTTTTAACGAAATCTTTTAATATTGAACTACTTAATGCATGTACGTAAACATTATGATATAAATATAAAATATAGCATGTCGCGACGAAATACAGTAATATGTTTCGACATGCCGTGACTTAAAATAAAGTGATAGTTATAACTTAGCACTTAGTTATGATATGACTTATCCCAATACCCTGAGATTCTATGGCATCACTAATCAATAGTTCACGGAATAATTGGTTTTTTGTGAAGAATTTTTTTTTTTTGTCAGTTTCGTCCCATTTTATAGCTTCCTAGCCCGTGTTATCGTTTATTTATCAGTATTTCTCTATATTTAACATGAACAATTGGCATAATTTTTTATTAAACCAAAATTCACTGTCATTACAGTAATTTATACTTGCAACAATTTATATTCATATCTATTTACAAACTCTTAACTGATAACATGAAAAATATAATCTAATACAGTTCCTAAGATATTATGCAAAATAAGGATAAGCGCGGATAGTGGTAGATAAATATATATATATAAATAAGCTAATTAATAAGTAATTAATCTAATTTATATATTAGAAAGTTCTACTGAAGAAGTCACAGATAGTAAAATCGAAAACGATAATTCTTAAAATCGAAAATGTTATGAAAAAACAATTAATAATATATAATATATGAAGGTCAATTATTCTTATCAAACTTTTCAAATGGAAAATTTCTTACCACGAACTTTGATGGCGTTTTTGATGTTGATGGAAAATTTCTTACCACGAACTTTGATGATCTTTTTGATGCTGATGATAATATTCATTTATCAGTTCAACTTATAGCCCTTATTAACCGAAAAATATTGACAAAATAATGAACTTAATTCTACTAATTATAAAGTTGAAAAAACACCGAGAACCTTACTTATCATTAATCGTAGCAATGGTAACCGACCCAATAGTATAGTAAAAAAAAACTAACTTGATGAAATGGGAGTATCGTGACGAATTAAATACAAATTAAACAAGATTAAAAATTAAAACAAATTAAAAAAATTAATTTGTGATATCTCATGATTTAACGATCAGATTCCTCTCAGTGATATAAAATAAAAGATTCATGCGATTAAAATAATGAAAAATCCAAAAACTCGGTAGAAGTTCAAACCACTATATTATTGTGTTTTATTATGTTAACTAAAAAAGAAAAAGAAAAACAAATTTAATATTAATTAAACTATTATATCACTTCTCGGTGATCCATATCAATTACTTGAATACTGTATGCAAGAAAGTATGTTCAATATATATACAAAAGGGAACAATTCTTGTAATGAATTATCATAAGAAATTTTTGTTCAATTGATTTTGACCGTCTAAGTCAAAAATTTTATCTTTTGCCAATTTTCTCATTATTGAGCGGGAGTGGGAACGGGACCGCCTGAGGTTGGCCAACGGCCCAAAAGAGATACTTCATTTGTTCAACATACTTTTCAACTCTACCAAGATGTTTAAATTTCTCATGTGGTAAATTCACGAGCTTAAAAGCATTGTCAATGGGAGGGTCATCGTATCCATCATAGACCACACCGAGCGGAAGGCCAGATATAAGGATAGGATCGATCTTATTGCTTAAGTTTGGTGGTTTTCTGGACATTTTAATAACGCTTTCTCGTCAAATAAATGAACAATTAAATGTGAGAATGAAGTCTATATATATTTGTATTACAAAATGCACACCAGTCCATACCTAATAGGAATCATACTTTTCATGATTGGCTAATTGCGTCAATCAAGGTGTGACTATTGACCAATAAAAAAAAAATTCAATACATGAGTATTATAGAACTGTCGTGCCTGAAGTTGACACTGCCTGAAGTTATTGCGCTTGACTGAAATTAGCCCCTGAAATTGTCATCTTGCACGCGTTAGCAAGTAATTTTAGGCAAGTGTAACTTCAAGTGTTTGAAGTTGCAACTTCAAGCAAATGCTAACTTCAGGAACATATCTGATATCGATATTATCGTTAGCGAAACTTACTCTGAATAGTTCAAAGACGCGTTTAATCCTTAGCTCCTATGATTAATAAAATACTACAGTATAGAATATAATTAATTTAATAATTAATTATTAAAATAAAATGTTAAAGATGTATATAAAGTTTTTCAAGATCAAGATTTAGAACATACATGTAACGTCTGTCTTTTTTAAAAGTTGACCGTGAATTAATTATTTTTGCATGTGGACGTTGATTTTTTATTAGTGAAACACATTAAACAAGTTACCCACGCCATCGGGTTTACATTAACCAATAATACGAAAGTCTTTCTGTGATCTGTGTTCTTTATAAATTCTTATAAGGAAATAGCCAATTAGAGAGCACGGATTTTTAATCTTCCCGGCATAGAATCCAAATAATGTAAAGAAAATACGAAATTTTTTACAAATATATAATAGGTGTTTTTATAACCTCTAATCCAATCCTAAGTTGTATCTTTATTACATATTTTATTTATTAGGTGAGGCTTAGTGCCTTCTCAAGTAGAGTCTAGGCCGGAGGTAAACTAGCCTTAGTCTTTGGTTTATGGGATAGAATTTAATATCTATATATAAAAATTTGATGCAATATCAATAAAAAAAAACCGAGATTATGTCTCTCTCTTTAAAAAAAAATAAACAAATAAATAAATAAATAAAACAAAATAAAAAATAAATATATATATGGGGTGTCTTCAATTAAAAGGGCCCATTTTTACATTTTTTTGAAAAATGAGTTTTCGTTAAATTCATATAAATTTTGACATGATTGACTTTTTTTAATTATAAATGAAAGTCGAATTACATAATAAAAAATCAAGATAATGTAAAAAGAAAAATTACATGAGGCTGCGTAGAGCCAACACGTCACGAGTTTACCCGATAGTCACCTGCCGTCTTTAACCAATCAATATCGTGAAATTTGATTGATCCCGGATCAGTCCGAAAATCAAAACAAATAATTAAACTCAAATATCTCAAAATAAAATATATGTAAAAATGGGCCCTTTTAATTGAAGACACTCCATATAATATCCAACATTCAGGTACTGTACATACGTACTTTACAGAAACTTGTAAAATTAAGTAGTAGTATTGCTAACATAGTAACTTTAGTAACTTTAGTAACTTTATTATAGTAAACCTAAAATGATTATAGCTAACGTATAGTAGCTTTAAAGAAAATTGCTATTTCCAAGTAACTATATAGTTACTTTATACAAGTCACTCTCGTTATAGTAAAGTGTGAGATTTTCTTCACTATATTTAAGTGTGAGATTTTCTTCATTATATTGAGAGTCTATTAGTAAATTTGCTATATCGAGATGGTTTTTATATAAACTGTTCTTCACTATAACGTAACGAAAGGTTCACTATATCGAGAGTTCACTATAACGAGAGTGACTTGTAGTTACTTTAAAGCAGTTCTAAAGTTGCTAAATTGGGCGTTTCTATAAAGTACATACTGTATATACTGTACCAAACCACAAATAATTTAACGTTGAAGACGTTGAAGATATTAAGATGTTATTTCTGAGAAATTTGACATTTATCTTATTCAGAGTAACACCTTTTAATAAGAACAAATAAAACTAACTATTCAGTTTCTTTAAAAAAAAAAACTAAATCAATAAAAAAGTAAATATGTCTTTTTTTTTTGTTAATCTGTATTTTGTTTTAAATAATCGGTTCAGTATAAGAATGAATTTAATTTATAACTTAATTCTTTTATTAGAACGACAACCGAAAAACATTGAAATTCGAAACGATTTATTCTAACACAAAAATTATTCGAAATCAATTTTAAACTTTAAAATTAGTTTAACTCGTAAACACTATTATAAAATTCATAATTAATTATAAACAGAATTATTATAATTCTAATGAAATTATTCAATAATATAACGAAAATAGACAATAATAATAATAATAATAATAATAATAAATATAAACTAACTAACTAGCGCGTAAACCATTAACTGCTAATGCTAATCAATTTAACGCGTAAATATATTTTTTGTCGATCGATTATTATTATTTAGCATACGTAGCGATAGTGAATATCTGATATTGAATATTAAATCTTAGAAATCTTAGAAATCTTTAGAGGGTATTACGGAAAATTTTGAGTGAACTCCGTCTGATCGACATAACAAAAATACATAAATATGTACAATGACCATAGTTATGACGGTTTGCGTCACATAAGTTACTTTGATTCCGGGAGTCGACAATATGATATATTATACAGTAGCATATTTATTCTGAAACAATACAACGTAAATAAATTCACAGCGTCTTTTATTGGAAATGTTTAAAAAAGGCCTAATTCTTTATGGCGCAGTACAAATATAATGAACTAATTAGCATAGTTAGTTGTTTTCTATAACTGATAACAATAACTGAATAAGTACCCAAGTACGTCAATCACTGAAGTCTACCCATGTGAGAAATTTCCAAAAACGGTAATAAAACTATTCACGCAGCAAAATACGAAAAAAAAAAAAAACAATATAAATGCGAGTATTTTTTGTTTCAACACTTTTTTTTTTAGTCCTCTTTAATTTTTTCAAAGAAACTCGGAAAAAGCTTTATCAAAACCGCGTATCTTGTCATGACTTCTTACGGTTCTACAACTTGTATTAATGAAGTTTCTTTACAACCTTTAGATAATCTGTCAATGGTTGCTTTACCTGACCCTAATTTATTCTTTGCTCTATTTTTACCCAACTATGGTCTTCCATGTACTGATTCGACTTTTCAAAGTCATGATCTAATATTACAACTCGAAACGACTGAAAGTTCTCAACCATATTCACCAACTTGGTTACCAAAACCTTTTACTCTAGTAGATTCTCATCAAGTTAACTTTTCTCAACAAGATAATAATAATTGTAATATGATTTGGGTAGGAACAATTCCTTTATCTTTGATGAAAAACGACTGGTCATTACCGATTCCTCCTTTTGAATATCCACCATGTAACGGTCATACATCTGTCTTTGTGGAATTTATCGATCTTCTTTGTCTTGAGAATGTTCATAGTTATATCGCTATGCATAGAACTGTTCCTTTCTTGGGTGCAACACCTGAAGAATTACGTGTAGCAATCATTTTTTATTTAACAGCTTTACTTCCTCAAGAGGTTTTTCAATTTTATAAATGGCCTACTCATGGATTTGAACATCTAACCAAGATTTATTCGGAATTACCATTCGAGTTTTTAAAATCTGCATTAGAAGCACAAACATTTCCTTTTGCTGCTCCAATTGATCGTTTTCAATTTGCCAAGAAAGTATTAAAACTTCGAAAAGCAAATGCTAAATTATATGGTTGTGGAAATATGAACTCTTCAGTTCGTGATGTTTTATGTGAGACTGTCTATTTGGCATTTGGTGATGATTTAAGTAGATCTGGGATCATAATTGCCACTACTTCTCCTTTAAAGAAAGCTTCCAATGATCATTCTCCATCAAAAATGGTTTAAAGGGTATTTATTATTATTATTTATTATCTCGAAATTAATTATGAATTGTTGTGTAATTTATTATGAAAATTTTTTTTTTTAAAAAAATATCTAATAAAATTATTTTATTTTATTTTTTTAACAAATAGTCACGTATATTTTATCTGGTTTAGATTTGTATAACGTAACGAATAGTGGGATTCTTTGGATTTTGTTACTTTTGTTTAGACACTATCATTGATGAAAATATCTTCTTATAGTTATAGTTTTATATTTCTAATTTTTTTTTTCTAATACGTATAATTTAGTAATAATAATAGTCTGAAAAAAAAAGATACTGTAGATTTTTTTTTCTTGTAAATAGCTGATAAGAAAGTACATAACAATAATTGCTTGTATATATATAGACGAGACAGATGAAGCATTGTTAAAGTTGTAAATCATATTATGGAAAGAAAAATTTTATAAGAGAAATATAAAAAAAAAACCCAAAAAAAAAAAAAAAAAGGTTTAAAAAAAAAAAAAAAGAGTAAATAGATCAACATATAAAATTCATTTTATCTTTTTTCTTGTATATTATTATTTATTTATTTATTTATTTGCGCACATGATATATATACATGATATATATACAATGATTAAAAATATCATTCAAAAAATAAATTTATGAAATTTATGAATTAATTATAAATCTAAAAAAAATCCAATTTTTAATTTGAATATCAACCGTTTTATAAAAACTATTATTTTACCGGTTATAATTTATAATTTTATATAATTTTATATAATTTTATATAATTAAATATTTTCACATGTCATGCAATTACCATTTTGATGTTTATTTTAATCAAAAGTGGGTCTATTATCTAATATTTTATATTTATAAGCGTCAACAGAAAAAATTTAAAAAATTTAATTTTAATACCACTCATTTAACGATATACGATATATGATATTAAACATTGAATTTATATATTTAAAAAATTTAATTTTAATACCACTCATTTAACGATATACGATATATGATATTAAACATTGAATTTATATAAAAGAAATAGCATGCTTATATTTATTTTATTTATTAAGTTTGATTAAGGAGAAAAGACGTTTAAATTTACAAATCTCCGAACTAATTATTAAATATACAAATTTTTCGTATTTTCCGTCCTTTTTTTGTTTTTTTTGTTTTTTTTTTTATTATTATTAACATCAATACAAAAAACCAACCATTATTATATATTTTATAGGCCTACCCACCTTATGGCCTTATTCACACTTTTTGTCGCGTCCGATGTAACTTTTTTTCTAAGTCAACCGCGACAGTATGATGAGTACTTACATCTATAGAAAAAATTGAAATTAATGTCACTAATATCGTATCAAAGTGAGCCATCCCTTAATATCCCTTAAATTTATTAATATAGCAAACCCCCAAGAATTTGTTAATGACCGCATTCATCACCACTGCTAATTGTAGCATCACTATCTACATCAGCTGCACTAGATGCTGTACCTGATATATTATTATTATTATTGTACCAAGACCATGGTTTATACCATGATTGATGTGTTTCATTTCTAATTGGAGAAGATAGACTTGCTGTTGAGATATTATCTTCATCATCTCCTTCATCAGATGATGAAAATGTAGGTGAACATGAAGATGAAGAGGACCGACGAGAAAAACATCTTCGATAATCATCATCCTCAGTATCATCATCTGTAGTGTCCATTTCATTTCCTGCATCTATTTAAAATTTAGTTACAAAAAAAAAAAAATATATATATATATATATATATATACACATATATAATTATAATATATATAATTATACAAATATAAATATATGATATACGCGTAAAAAAAAAAAATATATATATATACATATTACATACCCCAGTTAAATGTTCCGGTAAACATTACTTCATCTTCATCTTGATCATCATCAGAATTTTCCGGTGACGATGAACTTGAACCAGTATCATCCATTACTTCTTCAGCAGTTGTTGAATCTTCTTGATACATATTTCTTAACCGAAATGAGGCAGATTTATGTCGACACAGAGTATTTGTGAATTCACTTTCTGAATCAGATTGTGAACCATAATGCGTTCGATTATGTTGACTTGATAACGTTGAATGTTGTTGTGTAGAGTGTTGAGGAGCATTAAATATACTTTGAGAAAGGGAGCTACTAAAGCTAAGTCGATTGTTTACATTATTATAAAATGTCCCATCATTTCGAACATTAGATGATGAATCCAATGAACTTTGATTAAATTGTTCATAATTTCTGGGAGTTTCACCACATATATTATCATTATGATATCTAGAAAAGTCATTTATGGTTGATTTAATATTACGGGAATCATCATTTCGGTATCTTGAAGAATCGGTGGTATCCGATATTTGCAATTCATCCAGAAAATTAACAGGACGATTTCGATCCATTCTAAATAATAAGAATTCAGTAAGTGAATAGTTGTAACTTTTTTTTTTATATACCGGTATATGATATAAATGTAGATATTTTTTTATACCTATTTGAAGACTCTCCAACTTCATGATCTTTAATAGAATTAAGATTATTGCTATTTCGAGAGTACAAATCATCGCGATCTCTATCAGAATAATAGGTATTATAATTAATCCTAGTAGAATTAATAGGATCTGAACGTTGATGTGATGTTGATGGAGACCTTGAGCGCCTTTCTCGTACATGACGTTCTTGTGAAGACCTATTTCCTTGATTTTCACGTTCATTATCACGAGTTACTGATGATGAATCCTCAATCCGACTATTACTTGCATGCATTACAAGACGAGCACGTCTTCCAGAAGTAGAATTTTCACTGGAATCACTATTAAAATTTGAACGAATTCTATCATCATTATTTATAGGATCATTTTGGACATAATCATCATCGGAAGAATTTGAATCATCATCACTATCTGACTCGGAATTATTATAATGATCACCAGCATTTGTAATTTCGTAAACAATACGATCAGAATCAGAGAAATCACTGTTCTCATCACTAAAAATAAAGAATTAAGTCAAATCAAAATAAATAGTTTCTTTTTTAAAAATTCAAATTATTAAATAAAGTAAAGCATACTCGTCATCCAAATAATCATCTTCAGCACCAGTGTCATCACGAAATGGATGTCCAAGATTCAATCTTCCACCAAAGATTGAATTAACAACTTGTAGTACACCTTAATCGATTGAAAAGATATTTAAAAAAATATGCTTTAACTAGAATACATATATATATATATACATGAGTGAAAAAAAAATACCTCGTTGAAAATTAGCAAAATCTAATTCTCCTGGATGTGACATATCATTATGATCGTTTAAATTTTGTGGAGTTGGAGGACCATTTGGCGGAAATTCCCAAGTTCGTGGTTGCTTTGAATAACTTTCGACTTCTAGCCGACAATAAGGACATTTAAAATCACCTATAATCGCGAATAAAAGTAAAAATTATTCCAAATATAAATATATAAATAAAAATATATAAATAAATAAAAATATATAAATAAATAAAAATATAAATATAAATATCAGATATATATAAAATATATATAAATATAAATATATATAAATATATATCAGATATATATGGGCTGCCGTCAATAGAAATAAGGCAGATTGACATTTTAAAAAAAATCAATACCTTAACTTTCACAGCGCATATCTCTATGGATTTTGAGGCTATCTTGAAGATTTAATATTCAAAAGAAAGCTTAGATCATAGGCTTTCTTTTGAATATTAAATTATCAAGATGGCCTCAATATTCATAGAGATATGCGCTGTGAAAGTTAAGGTATTAATTTTTTTTAAAATGTCAATCTGCCTTATTTCTATTGACGGCAGCCCATATATATAAAACAATATAATGTTTTTACCTGAATGATTGAAATGGGAACTGAATAATTTTTACAAGAATTTAATAAAGATAATAATAACAGGTGGTAGGCTAAGTTAAAATATAATAAGAATAGAGTAAGAGTATACCCTAGACAATTTAGATGGTATATATGTCCACATGACAATCGAACTTGAGCCTGTTTCGGTTCAACTTGTTCAATACATATCGCACAATCAATAGCTTCACCATCGGCATAGTGGTACATTTTTTCTGGTGGGCGCTCAAAGTTGCGTTGTGTAGATGAACGATTATTACTAGTACTAGAAAGAATAAGGTAAAAAAAAAAATTTAACACCATGTACAATTTTTTAAATGATTTAAGGTACTATCAAAAAGAGATAGAGTTGGTGATCGTCAAAAATTTCGTCATAAAACATACTTTTGTTCTGTGACATTTGAGTGACCCTCCGTCGTTCCAGGATCTTTAATTAGTCTAATCATTTGTACAGTGCGATCTATTAATGGAACAAATTCTCTTCTGCCTTCAGCTTCGTATATTATCCGTTTATTATTGAGATAACCTTCAATTTCCTTTATATAGGAATTAACTGTAGTATTATGAACGGAATCCATTGCTTTTATATCTTTCTGTAAATATAAAGTATTATGAAACATGGTATTGAAAAATAAATTAATAGGAAATATAAGAAAGGAATAGGTATAAAATGCAAACGATTAATAATGAAAACAAATAATGATAAAAATAAAAATTCTTACACTTGTTGTAACTGATGAAATATCAGAAATTATCACCAATCTGATTGATTTTTTATTTTCACAAGACAAAAAAAAAAATGAGCGTTTTTTCTTATTTTTTAGAAAAATTCTTTGAAAAATTATTTTATAGGTCAAAGAGTGAATAATGAAAATTATATTAAATGAGCGCCTAACTGCTCGTAAATAATTTTTGTTCAGACGGTTATGGTAAGGGTCAGTACAGGAAATTGAGTACGAAGCGGCAGTTCACCGAAGAAAAGAAAGGAATAGTTTTTTTTTTGTTTATTTGTATTAGTATACAAAAAAAAAAAAAAAAAAAAAAAAATTTGGCTTTGTTACGTACGTACTATCAGGAGAAAGACAAATGATATTACCTAATGCAGTGATCCGCACTAAAAATTACAATAATGGAATACTTGCCCCACATGTGATGTTTCAAATGTGACTGTATAACATCCTTAAAATAAAACGTGACGTGTGTCTAGATTCTCAATCACATAATTTAATCGTTAACAAAATAACGATTTAAGTAAATTTTATTTCTAAATTAAAAAACTTGTAATTGAAAGGCGTAATAAATCAATAATGTAGGAGTGTAAAAGAACAATGTATTTTGCAGATATTTACATGAAAAATCCGCAATAATTACTTGAATACGCATGTAGCTACAAAAGGAAGTTAATGATATTCAGCAGTTTCGTAAAAAAAAGAAGTGATAAAATTTGACGAGAAGATTCTATATTAATTCCTTCAATTGCTATTAATGTTTAATAACGTTAAGCAATGCCATGTGCTAAAAAGATTGCCGGAATACGTACGTACGTACATATCAAAGCTCATATTACGTACGTAGCATACATAAAACACTTTTTAACATGTACGTACAATCAATAACCTCACATTGTCATAACGTTATAATTAAAATGTTCGTAGAAAAAAAAAAAAAAACCTTATTCTTCAAAGAATCGAATAAATACTTTTAAAACTTTGTTTATACAGTTTCTTAAATTTTCAAATAAAGGTCATACGAACATGTATAGAAATGTACACTAATTTTGGATGTGTTTCATTATTTTCTAGGTTTGGATAAAATCATTCTTGGAATTTCATGCACAGTAATCCAAACCAATGAAATTGCTTTTAAAAGATCAATAGATTCGAAAGTACAAATATGTCAAATTATGGAATATCCGAAGTTCGTACATAAGTACGTATAAAAACACTGGAAAATTACACCAAAATTAGTTACGTTCAGAAAAAGATGTTACACTAAAGAAAATATGACGTTTTTACTTGAGTTACCGAATTATACAGTTATATCTATCAAAAAAAATAACAATAGCCATCATATGATAATCTGGTACTAATTTACTACTTTAGTGAGATTAATACTTGGGGAGATCCGATAACGTTAATCAACAATGATTGATAACCAAAAGATTGGGAATGGCCATACACAACTAAATGTGGAGATATAGATTCCAGAGAGAACTTCTACACTTGTCACGTGATTAAGTATAGTACGACGTATCGGTACGTACGTACTTTCGTGTGTGCGTATTTAACAGTTATATTCCCGATTTCATTATTTCAGTATTTAATACTGTATTTTGAGTCATTACATATATGTAAATCCGATTCTTTACATGATTGGTCCCCACTAGCATTTTTTTAAATACTGCTTAAATGATTTCATGATACATATTTGTGTAATTCAAATTTTTCTCTCTACCTTAATATAGAACGGAACGATGAACTATTTAAAAATTGGCTAGAATCTCTTCAACTCCTCAAGAAGCATCCTTAATAGCATCCATACCTTGAAATATAAATATTCAAACCCACATAGCAGATAGTGTCACCAATCTAAAAAATTTCGTTATCTGGTCAAATTAAATTTCAAGATCAGGTGTAACATAAAATCAAAACAAAAATACACCAGACCCTAACGCAAGTAAACGAAATTTTTTTATATTGGGTCTTGAGTTTGTGTAACCGAGTATTCGCTTTAACCGTGGCATTATGGAGAAGACCGGATTTAATACATAGCGTTTATCTCCTTCTTTATACTCCTATCGCCTGCCTTTATGATGGTCATGGTCAGGTAAACCTTGATTTCGCGCGAAACTAATTTCGTCCTTCGTCAATTTAAAATCTTAAATGATGAAGTGAAGAAACTGATACTGTTAAAGAGGCCAAAACTAACTAAACTGATAAGAGATAACAAAAGAGAAGAAATTTTGACAAATGTGATAAATATTATCCGACAAGTTTAGAACTGGTTCTTTTGCTATACTATGTCAAATTGCGACAGTAATAACCGGAAAGTCTGAAATACTAAAACATGTAATTTAATTTAAAGTAAGTTTTCTCGGCGTTTGCAGTGACCTAAATTTGTCGGTTCAACTAACGCTAAGCCAAATTCAAAAATTGCTTAGCCGGTTTGATTGTCTTTATAATAGTATGCATAATAGTTTATATCCCGAATTTTCCTATCTATTTCAAATTTTTTAAAAAATCATTAGACTAGGCCTATTGGTTAATACTAACACTAGTCGTTTTAATCATTCTATTTTTAGTATTGTTATGATGTAAATTTCGGTTGGCATGTGCATTGAAGGATTATAAATTTTGGGATTTTAAAATAAAAATTATCCTTTATTATCAATTGTTAGCAATACTACAAGTTTCGTTTTTTCGCCTTTCAGATTCTATGCTTCGTCTTTCATCAGAAAATATTTTGAGTTTCATCTTTCGTCATCGTGCTTAAAAAGGTTTGCCCAAAAACTATAGACGTGACTGATATACAAAAGTTCTTATGATTGATCATGAACTATTTTATTTCATTTTTTTTTTTTTTTACAAAATCTTATTGCTTTTTGAAGAATCTTATCATTTTCAAAAATAAATACCTGGGATCCATGCGTGTTTTTTACACCCTGAAATGTTTTACTTGCGGTCAAGAACTACCGGTATATATATTTGTTTGATCCCACCATAATATTGAATTCTCTGAATTCTTCTAACAATAAGAGTAGTGGAATCAACAAATTTATGTTTATTATGGTCACAGCGAGAATTTACCAATACGAACTTTATTAAATTCATTACTATTGCTATTTCGAATAATTTTTCCTTCTAGTGAGAATGGCTATAACCTTAATTGGAAAAATACCATTACGACGCATTTTTATACCACCCTAAAATTTATAACAAAGTATATGTCGCATACGTTATAAATAAATATATAGAATGAAGACAATTATATTATTAGTTTTATTTATTAATAATCACAGTACCTCAATAGTAATTTGGGGCTTTTAATTTAGGTCCAATTACAAAAAGTCGCCGTGATGACTATTCCGAATGCGATTTCAAAGAACGAGAAAGTGAATATTCTTATCGATTATGCATGATTATTATTTTCCTTTTGAAAATTTATCTTTATTAACTTTAAAACACTTGTGAAAAATTATGCTCAAAATTCTCTCTATTGTCTCCTAGAACTTTTTCCTTATTTAAAAACTTTTTATTCTCCAAGCTCAAAAGTTATTAAAATTGTGGCCCAAACTTGAATTTAAAAGTGCCAATTTAGAAGATTCTTATAATTCTCTGTCACTCTTGAATCCCCTCGCCAAAAATGTCTAAATCTTAAGACATTTGAAGATCCGTTTCTCATTTATACATTGATGAATTAATCCTATTTTTGATTTCTTGTTCATTCATTAGTTGTTCGGTTCTTTCCCTGTAATTATAGGAGGTTCTTGATACTTAATAACAATTATTATGATAACGAGTTTCTGTTAAGCTTATTACAAACATGCCATTGAATCCGGTAAATTTAAAATCAGGAAATAGTTTAGTATTTCTGCAACTGTGCTGCACAAATTTTTGAAATTGAAGGTAAGCTATTATAAAGTTATTGGAAAAGATTCACAGAAATTATCGTGAAAAAGCATAGATTATTTGATTATTTTAATTATTAAATAATTAGAACTTGTGCATTTATTCATGCAGATTTATTTATCTAAAGATGCCTTTTATAAGTTTAAATCAAAACAATAAAGTATGAAATAGCAGAAATAATAAAATCGAATTATTATTTTTTTTTTTTTAAAAAACAAGAACGATTATTAATAAATACCATATATATCGATATTTAGTAATGTAAAACAAAAGTCGTTCACAATCAATCTTGTAACTATTTACAAAAGGACTTTCAATATAATTTTTTTTTTTCTCTTTTTATTAAAATTTTCATTTTTATATTAACCTTTTTTTTAATTAATAAATAAATATTTTTCTTATATAATAATTAAATTTTTTAATAATAATAATAATTTTATATTTTTAAAATTTTTATTAATAGAAATAATACAAATTTTATACAAATTGTTATTTTTAAACAATTAAACTCGAAATATTAAGTGATTCGTCTGGTCCAGTCCCGGCCCCGGTCTCTAATAAGTGCCCTCCTGTCGAAAAGAGGCCAAACACTAGCGGTTTAATGTAACTTTGGAATTTTAAAACAATTAAAACTTACCAATTTATGTATACGTTTAAATTTTTTGGTAGATTCTTACTTTTTAATTCGACGACCGGTAGGCACCAACACAATGGTACTACATTGAGTATAACAGAAATGAAAATCAATAAACCCTTCGCAAAATTAAATGAAATGCGAAAAAAAATTAATTTAGAAAAAAAAAATATAAATATATAATAACTCTTTCCCGTAGATCACTAAACCAAAATCAGAGCTAAGGGAAACAACACAAAACATATAGAAATTAAACATCGCTCGCTAATTATAGGCCGAGGGGATATACTTTAATTTACCCGGTAGCACACTAACAGCCCTCTCACAATCACTCGGAAAAGAAACTACACAACAGCCTTTGGTACACCAAACTCTTTCAATAAATTGTTGCCGACCTTGTCGGCAGCACATCACTATAGTACACAGATAGAAATGTCCCGCAGCATGGACCACATGGAAACGGACCTCCCAGACCCCCAATATCAAAACACCCAGCATCAGGCGAAAAAAACTCGTAATAAAGAACCCCCCTATGAAAACTTGCCCATTACTACTACCTTTGTCCCCGCTGGAAAAAATGTATCAAAAAGTGGCGATTCCAGCTCACCCCCTCAAAATCCAGAAATGACATCATTATTACGCCCAGAATTAAAACAAACCGAATCGGGTGAGAACCCGGACCAGGCCCTGGCACCCTTGTCTATGTTAGAAAATTCCCAGGACCTAACAGAAATAAATTCTCACGAGGACCCGATTAACCATGGGGTCCCCCCCTCTGACAACAACCCATCCCCTGTAATTATCCCAAGTGGAAGTACCATAATGGATCTCGACTCTCACCAAGACAGACTCTTGACTGACACCATACTTGATGATCCACCTGCCCCAAAATCTTATAGTCAAGCACTAACAGGAAATACCGCCCCACACCGAATCAGGAACCCGGACCTGGCTGATTTGATCGACAAATGGACCGGACATCTCAGACTTAAGTTAGCCGAAGCTAAAACCGACCTATTTGATGTCGCCCACTGGACACAGGATAAAATTATTGCAGCGTACGATAACCCAATCAATATGAAAGAGTTAATTGAACATAAAATGAAAACCAGACCGACCCTAGAACCCATTCCCCAAGCAATAAAGATGAAACTTAAATACAAAGACCGAGCATTTTTTCACACCTTTACAAGAAGACATGACATGCGCCCCCATCACCAACTAGAATTCCAGACGCTGTTGAATGATGCGGTAGAAAAATATAAAAAAAGATATAATGCACATCTAATTAATAAAGAGAATAAAGACCAAATATCCGACATGTTGAGAAAAAAATTGGCTCTAGATTTCTGGACCAACTTGAATTTCACCACCATTGATACATATGAAATCGCTCGCTATACACTATATATTGCCGGATTCGCTAAAATTAAGACTACATTAGACTTTGACACCATACGCACAATAGCAAACGAAGCACATAACAAGCTGTTGACAGATTTACCAGAACTACCGGAAAATATTCCCCGACAAATTCAATGCATGCTGCCGTTTACCCTCCCTCTTACTAACAGGAAACATGTCCGAGCGGTGTCAATTACCCTACGACAAATCTATAAATTTGAATGGCTGCCAGAAGCATATATTGCCGACCAACGCGAACCGCTCCCGGAATTCCCAGGATGGTTAAATAAAGAAACTCGAAATTTATTTCCAATTACATCAAGATCTGATCTCAAATACGTCTTCGGATACAAACAACAACTGCAACAATACTATATCTTCACTAAACTCCCGGATGCATATTTCGATCTTCCACCGAAAAAAATAGCTCTCTCTTTGACCCCACAGGAACTTACTCCTTGTTTCAGAGGGNAAAAAAAAAAAAAAAAAATAAATAAATAATAAAATATTGTGGCATATTAAAAGCGTGCTATAGTACAAATTTTAATAAAAGGTATGTCTTGTATATGCCAAAATTTTTTTGGTATACCAGATACTCTAATATAAAGAAATTATAGTACAAAAATGTATATAACATAGTATATCAGTGGCATAAGTACTATTTATTCCCCGGGACGGTGGGAATAATGAAATATTTCCCCAGTGGCATATGTGGGGTGATTTGCGCCCCGAAAGGGAATATTTTAATTATTCCACGTCTCATTATGATCGCATGACGGGGATTTATGTGTTATTAATCATAATTTTTATCATAAATTTTTCCTTTTTTTCTTATTTGTCATTTCCACGGGTGATAACAAATAACCGGGGTGATAACAGACATTTGTTATTTCCCCGAAAATTTAAAAATTTAAAGGGAGACAAAGAAAATGATAAAAATAATTAATAACACTAGTCCCTGTCATATCGTCATATGAAACATTGAATAACTCATTTATTTCGCCGTGTCGGGGAAATAATATATAGTTATAGTATAGGTGATTTTCAATATCGTGAATATTTTTCTGATCACATACTAGATGTAAAGTTTGATTGGCTGAGAATCGGCCAATCAAATGTTACTTTAAGTCTTTCATGTAACATAGTGCTAAAATGTGATTCTTCTGGTATAAAGGGAGTGTGACTAAGGTTCTCTTTTCTTTCTGATTCTGTTCTTCTTTTTTCTGAATAATTACTATAGGACTTGTTCATTCTCCTTTCATCTTCTTGAAGTTTTTCTTTCGATTTACCGAAACTACATTTTCCAATAATGCTTATAGCATTCGGGCTGTTAGAATTCTTTTCTCTCCTATTACTTGATTATTCTTGGGTTCTGATTTATTTCTATAAGCCCATTCTAACTTAGTATGGTAGTAATAACCTTTTTCTCTAAAGCCTAGTTACAATCTTGTTCATTTGCAAAATAGATTAATGCAGTTTCTCTTTGGTTTCCATTTCTATTAGCTAAGATGTAAAAGGCTTTAGCGTTAATACATCTTAGCTGTCTAAGGAGTGTAGTTTCAATTGCCGCTTTAGAGATGTTTTTGATAATGTGTTTGTGTTTACTTCTTTCTACAAGTGTTTCTGTGTTGTATTGCCCTTAGGTAAGATGAATCATTTTTTCTGATCAAAAGAATGGCCCATACATTTACCAATTCGGTCTCTCATTTTTTATTTTTAAACTTAATTTCTACGTAAGCTACCTTCGACTTCCCAGTTGCTATAAAACCTTTAACTGTTACTTTACTGTAGAAACTGAGGTTTTTCTAATTTGTCGCTTAAGAGTCAAATTTGGTATATCCCACAAAGTGAGGTTTTTCCTTACTTTCCCATTTGGATTATTGAAAGGTGTCACTAGTTGTATCAAGTTTTCTCTTACACTTAATTTATCTTCAACTATTTTATCTAATTTTGGTTCTAGATTTACTTCACTTTGGTTTATATTAGTATCCAATTCTATTGGGAGTTTATTATCTTTTTTCTTTTTTTTTTTTGTGTGTTTCTGGAGAGGTATATGGATTTTGATTTTTTCTCGCCAGTTCCGCTTTCACTTCTTGTAGTAGGTTTACTTCATTATCCTTGTCCTGTTTATTATTTGGGTCTAGATCCATTAGTACTTTAGGTGCAGTTTCTTTGTGAGGTAATATATCAACCAACATCCTCTTGCTTTGGATTTTCCTTTGTTCTTCCAATTCCTCAATTCCATAATCGATAACTCTACTTTCTGATTCCAATAGAAGTGCTTTTCTTTTTTGTTCAACAGTTTGCCTGTTGTCTTCTTTAATTGATTTGAGTTGCTGTTCCATAATTTTGAATACTTTTCAATTAATTGCCTTATAATGAAAATTTCTTCTGTAGTGATTGACTAAATTGCGTCAGAGATTTCTTGATCAATTATTTGTGTTTTCCTACATTCCTTTTTCAGCAAGTTTGTGCAACCCCTGCACTAATCTAATGGCTTGGCAGCCTTTTTTGAGAAAACAGACTTTTCAATTCGGTACTAAATCAAAGTTCATTATTATCTATACCAGAATTTGATCTTTTAAAAATTTTTTCTAATTTAACAAGTGTTTGTCTTTTTGGGTTTGTTATTGTTTATTGTTGTTTGTTTACTTTTTGCTTATTTCCAAACGTATTTGCTTATGGCAGATCTGACTACAGGGTATCACCGATGCTTCAAAAATTTTTTGAAACTGTTAAAAAATTTTTGAAAAGTGGGTTTTCCTTGTTCACACTTGCAGTTTCTTGTATATAAGAATTTCTGTTCTAGTAAACTCTAGCTGAAATTTTTTTTCCTTTCTTTTTTATTAAGCTTGCTTGACTTGTTTAATAGTGTAACTATCTTGAATTTTTTGATTTTACTTCTTGTTCGAGTGTGACCGTGAGGATCACAGAAAGAGTTTTTGAATATCGTGCTCACACAATATTGTTTTCACAATGTATTATAAAATTTTATATTTATTTATTTATTATTATTATACATTATATTTAAATATTTTTAATCAATATTATATATCTAATACTACAATTTTTTAGTTCGACTCATTAACCTGTAGATTATTTCGTCATTTGGCATTTGCAACTATTGATCTTTTCGTTACTTCCATCATTCATAGATTGAAGAAAATGATCTTCCTGTTTTTTTTTATTATTATTGGTTTAGTCACTATTAATAATAATCTTCTAATCTTCTAAGGGCGTGCCATTTATTACTAATATTTTTTACTTAGTAGCTACTTTTATCCATGTATGGTGTGATCACTTTATTTAATTTGGATTGATTAATATAATATATAGATGTAATCACCACCTCTGACCATGTATCTATGGTAAAAATTACGTAATAAATGGCATATCCCTAATCTAATACTACAATTTTTTAGTTCGACCCATCAACCCATAGATCATTTCGTCATTTGGCATTTGCAACTGTTGATTTTTTCGTCACCTCCATCATTTATAGATTGAAAAAAATGATCTTCCTGTTTTTTTATTATTATTATTAGTTTGATTACTATTAATAATAATATAATAATCTATACTACAATTTTACTATCTACTCATCAACCCATTGATCCTTTCTTTATTTGTTATTTTCTATTAATTTCTTTGTAGATCATTTCTTTATTTGACAATTATCCTGATAATTATATCATTTGCCAACCGCAAATTTAGCACTGCACATTCTTCTTGTATTTAACTATGCATAATTTTCATTGCATGTTACCAGAAAAGAGAGTAAATTCTGTAACAATATTTTTATAGTGACTAATAAAGAGAACACAATAATTCCAATGCAAACTAACTTAACCATATACCATATATCACTAAAATAGTGAGTAAGTTCTATACCAGAATTTTTTACAGCAGCTCATGAAGTAAATCATGATGATTCCAATACAACTAATACAAACTTAACCACATACAGTATGTTACCAAAATTGTGTGTAAGTTCTGTAACAATAGAAATCATAATAATTTTAATGCAAACTAACTCAACTACATACTTTACATTATTGGAATAACAAGTTCTATGACAGAATTTACAATAATTCATGCTAGAAATCTTGATAATTCTAATACAAATCATCTCAACATTAACTACTTATTGTGTTCACTGGAATAGTAAGTAAAAAAAAGCATAATAATTCTAATGCAAGCTAACTCAACCAAATATTGTATTAATAGAATAGTGAATAAGTTATAACAGAACATTTTATGTAATTAACTAAACCTTAATTATATACTATGTGTTACTAGAATAGTCTTGAATAGTGAGTAAGTTTGGTAACAATTTTTTACAGTAAATTATAATAGAAATTATGATAATTCTAATGCAAACTAAACCAAATCTGTGTATTGTGAAGTAGCAAATTCTATAAAAAAAATTTTTTATAGTAATTCATGTTAAGAGATTATGATAATTCTAATACAAACTAATCTGCCTTAACCATTTACTGTAGCTATGCCTTCTAAAGTTGCTTTACCTTTGTTTTTGGCTTTCTGCTGGTGCTCTTACATTATTAAATTGAATTCTTTTAGGATACTTTATCCCATATAGATATTCTCTTTTATTCTATTATCTTTAACTTTTTATCCAATATTACCATAATAGTGAATAAGTTCTACAACAATTTTTATAGTAATTACAATAGAATACATAATAATTCTCAAAGCAATCTAACTTTACTAGAATAGTACAAAGTATTTTTTATAGTAACCTTCAATAGAAATTATGATAACTCTAATACCAACTCAATCTTAACCACATACTGTATATTATCTAAATAGTAAGTAGTTTTTGTAGTTAACTCACAATAGAAAACATGATAATTCCAATACTAACTATTTCAACCTTAACTATATACTGTATATTATTAAATAACAAGTAAAGTTCTATAAAAAAATTTTTACAGTAACTTATGATAGAAATTAAGTTACAACTGTGTGTTACTAAGATGACAAGTAAGTTTTGTAGCAGGATTTTTATGAAGATTCACAATAGAATCATATACAAACTATAATTCAAAAAACTCTTTCCTGTAGATCACTAAACCAAAATCAGAGCTAAGGGAAACAACACAAAACATATAGAAATTAAACATCGCTCACTAATTATAGGCCGAGGGGATATACTTTAATTTACCCAGTAGCACACTAACAGCCCTCTCACAATCACTCGGAAAAGAAACTATACAACAGCCTTTGGTACACCAAACTCTTTCAATAAATTGTTGCCGACCTTGTCGGCAGCACATTACTATAGTACACAGATAGAAATGTCCCGCAGCATGGACCACATGGAAACGGACCTCCCAGACCCCCAATATCAAAACACCTAGCATCAGGCGAAAAAACTCGTAATAAAGAACCCCCTACGAAAACTTGCCCATTACTACTACCTTTGTCCCCGCTGGAAAAAATGTATCAAAAAGTGGCGATTCCAGCTCACCCCCTCAAAATCCAGAAATGACATCATTATTACGCCCAGAATTAAAACAAACCGAATCGGGTGAGAACCCGGACCAGGCCCCGGCACCTATGTCTATGTTAGAAAATTCCCAGGACCTAACAGAAATAAATTCTTACGAGGACCCGATTAACCATGGGGCCCCCTCTGACAACAACCCATCCCCCGTAATTATCCCAAGTGGAAGTACTATAATGGATCTCGACTCTCACAAAGACAGACTCTCGACTGACACCATACTTGATGATCCACCTGCCCCAAAATCTTATAGTCAAGCACTAACAGGAAATACCGCCCCACACCGAATCAGGAACCCGAACCTGGCTGATTTGATCGACAAATGGACCGGACATCTCAGACTTAAGTTAGCCGAAGCTAAAACCGACCTATTTGATATCGCCCACTGGACACGGGATAAAATTATTGCAGCGTACGATAACCTAATCAATATGAAAGAATTAATTGAGCATAAAATGAAAACCAGACTGACCCTAGAACCCATTCCCCAAGCAATAAAGACGAAACTTAAATACAAAGACCTAGCATTTTTTCGCACCTTTACAAGAAGACATGACACGTGCCCCTGTCACCAACTAGAATTCCAGACGCTGTTGAATGATGCGATAGAAAAATATAAAAAAAGATATAATGTACATCTAATTAATAAAGAGAATAAAGACCAAATATCCGACATGTTGAGAAAAAAATTGGCTCTAGATTTCTGGACCAACTTGAATTTCACTACTATTGATACATATGAAATCGCTCGCTATACACTATATATTGCCGGATTCGCTAAAATTAAGACTACATTAGACTTTGACACCATACGCACAATAGCAAACGAAGCACATAACAAGCTGTTGACAGATTTACCAGAACTACCGGAAAATATTCCCCGACAAATTCAATGCATGCTGCCGTTTACCCTCCCTCTTACTAACAGGAAACATGTCCGAGCGGTGTCAATTACCCTACGACAAATCTATAAATTTGAACGGCTGTCAGAAGCATATATTGCCGACCAACGCGAACCGCTCCCGGAATTCCCAGGATGGTTAAATAAAGAAACTCGAAATTTATTTCCAATTACATCAAGATCTGATCTCAAATACGTCTTCGGATACAAACAACAACTGCAACAATACTATATCTTCACTAAACTCCCAGATGCATATTTCGATCTTCCACCAAAAAAAATAGCTCTCCCTTTGACCCCACAGGAACTTACTCCTTGTTTCAGAGGGCAATTTCCTTTCTTCCCCATAGATTTAGACCACTTCAAAGAACAAGTTAATAAGCTGAGAACCGTATACGCATTCGAAAGACTCCCTAACGACTACCTCATTAGTAAAAAACGGCTACCAGCTAACCCGAAGGACCTCACTCTAACAACCCAATTTACCTTTCCGATATCGGATAAGGCAATATACCGGCACTTTATACAGTTGATTCCCAGATTCTATGCCATACCAGAACCTCTCCCGAAAGCATATGTAAATTTTAATTACACCGACAAACCGGAACTCTTAACGGACCCGGAATTGGTGACAAAAATCAATTTAACCCTACCTATAGTGACCCCGAAGGAGCTAGTTATAGCCGCACGAGCCTTATGAGAACACTATTTCTTCTGGGCCATCCCGAATGATTGGATTCAGATACCAGTTAAAGAGACGAATACAAATGACAACGGTTTTCCCAAAACCATAGAACAACTAAACGACCAAATTCAGCAACATAACCTACAAACCAAGTGGAAATTCCCGGTAGACAAACAAGAAGAATTTCCAGAAGCTGCAGATTTTCTGCGCAGAACCTTCTTGGTAGACACCATCCCCGACTTAGTGTTCAGCATTTCATCCTTCCCGCCCCCGGATTGGGACCTCTTTAATGAAGATGACAACACCGATATCATCATGACAGAACAACCAAACATTACAAACACCACTGATAAGGAGCAAGAGACTGAAACTGGAATCTACAATAAGAACTAATACTAACATAAGAAATGAACCAGGCACACCTGTACATGATAACAGTCAGAAACATATACAACACAACATTAAAGAATCTATAAACCTCGCGACCCATAACATATGTGGACTCAACAATCATACTAAACTACATTGTTGGATTGATCATTGTATAGAACAAGACTTACATATAATATCTCTTTCCGAAACAAAATTAAAAGAATCAAGATCCTTGGCATTAACCAACAGTCACTATAAAATTTATACTTCAAACTATATTCCTGCTTCCAGTCAAAATAGAGAGGCCAGCTTGGGGTCGGCCCTATTGATTCACAACACCATCCAACCCTATATACATAGCATTAACACTTATCCAGGGACCGCCATTTGTATAGATTTCTACTTTCCAGGAAATAAAACCCGTATAATTTCAACCTACCTACCGTCGAATCACCCAGACCTCCTCACCCATACTCAAAGGCAAATCTCACTTTGGTTATACGAAGCTAAACAAAAAAACTAGCACACAATTGTAATGGGGGATTTTAATGAAACGTTAATGTGGGCCGCAAACGAAGACTCCCGCTATTCACAGACCTGAATATAAACAACCTAACTAGCCTATTTGACTTCCATGGAATTACCGACCCAACCTGGCATAACAACACATCCAGTTCACAAATCGATGACATCTGGGTATCCCCAAACATACTCCTCGACCTCGATCGACCAGTACTAACTAATGCCCTGGGTATCTCAGACAGTGACCATGTAATCATCTCTACCACATGGCATACAAACTTCACCCCGAAGGTACCCCGTAACAAGAAAAGAAAACGGAAGATCTACTGTTATGACAAAATGACGAAAGAGAAATAGGAAGACTTCGCAACTAATATAACATCCCTATTAACATCAACGCCACCCCCACAAACAATTAACAATATAGACCAACTCAACAAAAGCTGGCACATTTGGTCCTCAACAATAAAACAAGCTGCAAATGCCCACATACCAACTACTTTCACCACGCCTAGACCTTTTCACGCACTCTCTCTTAAAGCCACGCAGCTCCATAACGCGCTAAAACACATCAACAAATGTTGGCATGCTCTTCACTGTGCTAAACCCCCGAACTCTAAAATGCAAATAATTTCAAATATCAATAACCACCTAAATAAGGCCCTCATCTTAGCAAAAATACCTAGATTTTCTATAATACCTGCTGCACTGGACTACTCAGCTCCAAACAGCAGTTCTGACTCAGCCTCAACAAAAATCAAAAAAATTATCAAAGATATTAAAACAACAATCTGGACCAGTCGTAACATAGAACGAAACTGAGAACAAGCGGACAGGATCAAATGTTATACTAACCGCAGATATACTGACTTCAAAGACAATACACATAGAATGATAAATAGCATCCTCAAAAAAGATCAAGATAGGATAAACTACGAAAAGTTGATTACATGGATAACGTCATCACAGATCCAATCCAAATAAAAGAAGCGGTAAATGAACACTTCCGGAGTTGGACAAAGTCTAACCCCACAGATACAACATACTGGAAAGAATGGCAACCATACTATACCCCCTTGAACAATCTACATCCCACTACATACGAACCCCTACTGGAACCGGTCACCCTAGAAGAGCTGACCATGGTAATCAATGAAGCCCCTACAAATAAAGCGACTGGCCCAAATGGCATATCGAATGAATTAATTCAACACATTCCCACACTCTCAATGAACAAACTCCTACAACTGTTCAACGCCTGTCTATGCTTGGAACAGGTTCCAAAACAATGGTTGACTGCTAACATATGGGCCATATTAAAAAAAGAAAGATATGACCATAATCTTAATAATACACGACCTATAACCTTAATTGATCATACACGTAAACTTTTTACTAAGTTACTAACAAATAGACTCTCCAATATACTCCTTCACTATCAAATCCTCTCATCCAAAAATCACGCAGCTCTCACCTTTCAATCTACGCTATGTCCGATATCTGAATTAACCTCAATTATTGAACACACTAATACTAATAAGAAAGAACTATGGTTGTTACTGCAAGACATGTCCAAGGCATTCGATTCCATTCACATTCCAATGCTCACAAAGGCCTTGGAACGAATTAGGGTTCCTCAACCCCTAATCAACCTACTCATCTATATACTTACCCACCGCAATAACCGTGTCATTACAGACTTCGGCCTAACAACACCCTACACTGTAGAAAATGGAATCGATCAGGGGAAAACAATATCCCCTCTCCTTTGGAGGATATATTACGACCCCCTCATCACCAGAATTTATAGCGAACATACCGGATATAAAGGCATAATTCCAACAAAACCTTCGCCTATTACCATTCACACTTCCATTATGGCATACATGGACGATTCGCTATGGATTGTGTCCATAAAGAACACCTCGAAAAAATGCTAACTACCGCAAATTCCTTCTACAAATTAAACAGAATAAAGGTTAACCTCAATAAATCTACCTTAATTACCACACCTGTGCCGATGAAAAACTAATTTTTGATGGACACCCGATCACCTCCAAGAAGCAATCAGAACCCATCAAATATTTGGGAGCTTGGTTTTGCCTCTCTCCCAACACTCTCCCTGTCCAAAAATTGATTATAGCCGAATCGAGACAATGTATCAATAAAATGCAACGCTCTATCATAACTGGCAAACAAGCTACTTACATTATCAATAACGTTATAATCTCCTGCCTGACTTACCATCTCTACAGTGCTTACTTGAAACATAGTCAGATTAACTCACTAACAAAGATTAACATTAACTTAACTAAAAAGAAAGCCAAACTTTCACGTAGTATCCCCAACTCCTTCCTATTCATCCGGAAATTTATGCTCTAAAATCACTAGCCCAAATACAAGCACACCACCTCACCACCACATTTCTTAGAAATATCAACCACCCCGAATTCGATAACTCTTTCCTAAAAATCAGACTCCAAGAACTTCAAGACTCTTCAAAATCGAACCAATCAATTTTACAAGTCCTTCCGTTATTCCCTTCAAAACAAATAAAACCATATACTGCACAAACTATTTTAACACTTCGCTCACTTAACATTAGCCTGCGCCGCCATACACTTACCGATTGGCCGATAACTAATGATCTAAAAGGCACTTCAATAAATGAGATTCTACAACAACACTCATCACCCCACCTGATGAAAGAAAACCTGAATTTACATAATGTCTCATGCATAGAACAATTTTGGATTCCTCCAATTCAAACCTTCTAGATTGGAACAGCTTCCACCATAACATTCAGAAAATTCCACCTGGACGCACCCCGCGCTGGTTTACAGAAACACAAGAACTAATTCGGGCTACTACGAATCTAGCATCAACATACACACATCCTAATCTATACACTCTAACAAAATGGACCCCAAGAAAAAAATCATGGGCATACACACTAGGATTTGAAATCGGGAGGATTAACCGCATTAAGAATAATATAGCATTCATC
>QKWP01000229.1:281326-361966 GCA_003550325.1 Gigaspora rosea
AAAAAAAAAAAAAAAAAAAAAAAAAAAAAAAAAAAAAACTATAATTCAATATTGACCTTATATTATATTTTATTAAAATAGCAAATAAGACTGCACCAGAATTTTTTATAGTAATTATTAACAATCTTGATAATTCAAATTCAAACTAACTTAGTCTTAATTATATACTGTAATACTACTGTAATAGTAAATAGTTCAATATTAGAACATTTGTAATAACTTACAAAATAATAATTTTAATATAAACTAACAAAAATATTTGTGTCATTGGAATAGAACTAAGTTCAGTAATATAATTTTTATAGTATATAACTTATAATAAAAATTATAATAATTCTAATATAACCTTAGCTATAACTATGTTCTATAACAAAATTTTACAGTTAGTAATAATAGAAAATATAATAATCAATCTTAATCACATTATGTGAGTAAATAGAATAGTGAATAAGTTTTTAACTAAATTTTTTATAGTAACTCACATTACAAATTATTTCACATACTGTGTTACTAGAGTAGTAAGTAAGTTCTATAATAAAATTTTTTATAGTAACATATAAAGCTATACAAAATTATTTTTTTGTTATAACATAAAATTTTAAAAATGACCCAGTCAGTCTATAAAATTTTATAAAAATTTAAAAAAATTTTTTTGAAATCCACCCAACTATTAAAACATATAAAAAGTTATTTTAAAAAAATTTTCAAAATATGACCCAGCCAGATTATAAGAAACAATTAGTTAAAATTGTATAGTCTAATCAGTATTGGCATTGGACATATGGGCTGCCATCAATAGAAATCAAGCAAATTTTTTTTAGTACCTTTTTTTAAAAGTTTAAAAAAAATTTTATTATAAAAAATTTGCTTGATTTCTATTGACTCACGCCCATATGTCCATCTAATTTTAATATAATTGGACTGAACTGGACATTGGACATATGCTTGAACATAGTCCAGGTCCAATATGTCCAATTATTTACTAAAATTTTCAAAATTATTTTTTATATAAGCTATAACAAAATTTTATTTAAATCTATTAATAAAAGAATTTAAATTAATTCTAAATTATATAAGTTGCAATAGAATTTTATATAAACCTAAGCAATAAAAGAATTCTATTTAATATAAAACTTTAGATTTAACAATTATCAATAAGTTATATATATAATGCTTCAATTCTATTTTTGATAGATTATCTGGATTCTATCAAAGCCAGATTGAATTGCATTAGATTATACATATTTAAAGTTAGCATTTAAGCATATCCTTAGATTTGTTATTCAAGTTCTTTGACCAATTTATTAAAAATCTCTAATAAGTATATCTAAATTTATTTGGATTGAAGAATTAATCCAAATTGTCAAATTTAGATTGTGTTTTACTATATATATATAGTAATTTTATAATAATATTATTACTATTAATTAAGCTAATTCTATTACAATTACAGAAATTAGTAGTTTTTTATACTGTATATTGCCAAAATAAGCCACCTTCAAAAATAAGCTACCTTCTTTTGGTCAAAAAACTCAAAAATATCTTTAACACAAAAATAAGCTACCTCATGATCAATAAGAGTTACTACATAGTAAAGTCCAAAGTTTACTAAGCAAACAATTAAAGCCACTTAAGTAAACTTATTTAGAAGATTAATATACATATACCCTGAAATTTATAACAAAATTGGAGAGCTTTTTATTAATTAACTTTTAATTTTATGTTCAACAAAGAGATTAAAATTTTATTAACAAATATATTTGTTGAATATAAAAATTAAAAGTTATATAATAAAAAGGTGCTCCTATTTTGATAAAACTTTTAGAATATATATAGTGTAGTTTCCAAACAAGTTTACTTAAATACTAATAATTCAATTTACATAGTAAAATTTAAACTTTACTATGTAACAACTATTGGCGATTGACCAAAAATTAATTATATCTGAAAATAAGCTACCCTGAATTTTTGTGTCCAAAATTGTCCAAAAGAGGTAGCTTATTTCAACAACATATGGCAGTAACTATAGTTAATCTTTAAATTGTTAAATTATTTGAATTTTATCTTTGCATCAAAAGTATATTATAATAATAGTACAAAATTTATAATTTGATTGGCCAATTGTCATGTGATTATGTACTGATTTAATGTTATACAATGTCCAATGTCCAACCCCTTCTGGTCCAATGGATTGGACTGGACTGGACATGGGTGGCCCAATGTCCATGTCCAATGTCCAGCCCAACACTGAGTCTAATATATACTCTAACCATATACTATGTTACTGAAATAGTAAGTTCTATAACAGAATTTTTTACATCAACCCATAATAGAATTTCTTATAAACAAATTCCATACTGTAATTTACTAAGTAAGTTCTGTAACAAAATTTTCAGTAACATACAATGCAAACTACGTCAACCTTATTCACATACTGTGTATTATCAGAATTGTAAGTTCTATAACAAAATTTTTATGTAACTTATAATGCAAGCTAATTAATTTTAACTATATACTGTATATTACCAGAATATGTAGTGAGTAAGAACTGTAATAGAATTTTTATTATAACTTACAATGCTTATCAGAATAGCAAGTTGATAGAAATCAAGATACTTTGCTTAACTTTAATCACTACTAGAATAACAAGTTTTGAACAGACTTTTTACAGTTGCTTACATTATACATAACTTTAATACAAGTTAACTCAATTTTAACTATATACTGTACTGTATATTACTTGAATGATAAGTAATTTTGTAACAGAATTTTTATAGCAATTATAAAAAAATTATAATAAAATTATAATAATTCCAATGCAAATTAACTAACTTTTAACTATATTATACATCAATAAAATAGTAAGCTTTGTAATAAAATTTCTTATAGTAACTCTTAATACAAACTAGCTTAACCCTAACTGCTAAACATATTGTGTCAATAAAATATGTAGCAAGTAAGTTCTGCAACAGAATTTTTTACAGTAATTTTACTATGCAAGCTAATTCAACCTTAACTATATACTATTGCCAGAATAGCAAGTTCTATACCCAAATTTTTTTTATAATACCTTAAGCAAACTTTAGAGATATGAATGTTTTTTTTTAAAAAATAAACAAAAAAACTGAAATGTTATGTTACATCTGATCTTAAATTTTGATTGGCTATTCTAATAGTTTTGTATAACATGGTATAGAACACCATAGATGCATTTTAGTAGACCCGTAATTCATTACCATTTATTTGTGGAACTGATATTTATTATTGTAATAAAAAAGGTAAAAATAGTTATTAATAAAACAGCTATTTGAAAACTTAATATATATACTAATTATTAATATTAATTAAAATTTTTTATTATAAAGATGAAATATGCATATTAGTGGAACAAGAGTATGTCCTACTGGACATTTATAATGTCTCCTAAACATTTATGGATTTTAAAAGAAAATTTAGAAATTTATTCAAGTTTAATAAAAGATATTCTTAATCCTAAAGATAAACAATCAGTAAATTTGCTAAGAGGCTTTTTTTATCAAATGGTTTAAAGGTAATTATATATTATAATAATGATAGTAGAATTTAATATTATTAATATAAAAAAATTATTTTGTATTTTATGAATTATTCTATAAAAAAACAATAATGATAATATGTATAGAGATGCATGCTATCATTTTTTTTGTGGAATGCTATTTGAATTATGGAAATCACATAATATGGCTCATATAGATCGAATTGGATTTGTATAGAGCACATGCAGGAATACAAGATTTTTTAAAAATTAATCCAGCTACATATAATAGAAATAAATATAAAATATCTTGGCAATCATGTGATGTTTTATCTATTTAGGATTGACTTTAATTTTGTTAATTCAAAATTGGTCAAATTTTTATTCTAAATATCCTTTATTTCATGGATTATTTAACTGCTTTTCTTGAGTATATATTTGGTTATGCATGACAAATTATTGAAGATTTTACAGTATTAAATTTTTATAATGAGCAAAAAAATTCTAAAAACTATTAAAATTGAAATGAAAAATTAGGTTTGTTAATTTATTTATAATTATATATATTTATTTAAATATTAATCAATTTTAAATATAAAATTTTTAGGCAATTTAATTAGACCAGATAATAATGATGGATATAATATTAAATGATCTACATCTAAACCAAATTTGCCAGAAGAACTATCTAATTTTCCATTGGTTTTTGAAATTAATAATATAGTAAAAGAGGTATATTTTGAATTGATTTATATATTTTAATTATAATAATAATTTAATTATTTTAATATTTAAGGTTTTAGCTATGAAAAATATACTTTGTAATCTTGGTATAAGAATAAATCAAGAAGATTTTTTATCATTAATTCAACAGTCTATACATTTGCTTAAGAACAAATCACAATGATAAAATTTTAGTAGAAGGAATAAATAGCAATCTTAATATATCAATTGAAGAAGAAATAGAAGAAGTTGATTAATTAGAATCAGATTCAAATCAATTAAATCAATTAGATGATATTAATACTTGTTAAATAAACATTAGCAACGATTATTAGATCGATTAAATTTATCTACTAGTAATTTGGATTTTACTAATTTGAATCAAATATATAATGAAGAAATTCATTTAGATTTAGAATCAATAACTGAAAAAATTTTTTTGAAAAAATAACAAGATATATAAACAATTAAATCCATTAACTATAATGCAAATTATGTCAGATTATCGAGGTAATTTTAAATTAGTTTATATTTTATATTTTAAAAATTTATAATATATAAGTTATATCTTACTTTTAAATTTAGAAAAATATGATATTCTCAGTAAGAAAAAAGAAAAATTGGTAGGAACAATGGATATTACAGCTGCAATATGTCATGTAAGATTATATAGTAATGAACAACAAATACGAACAAAAGGAAAATTTAAATCTTCGTACCTTGACGAAAATTCAACTAATTTTAATAATTTTACTATTTTTAGAATCAGAAAAACCTGCTCTATAATTTTATTTAATAGTTCAAAAAACGATTTGCTTAAAAAATTTTACAAAATTTAAAAAGAAAATATCAATACCACAAATTTTATATGTAATTTTTTACGTATTATTTGTAGTATAAAATTTTAGTAGTAAAAGTTAGATGTTAGCTTCTTTCTTTCTTTCTTTTTTTTTGTTAGCGATTTTGCATTTTGTACCGTAATATGGTGGGTACGATATCAATAGAAATCAAACAAATTTTTTTTTCTTTTTTTTTTTTTTGTTGGCTATTTTGTATTTTGTACTGTAATATGGTGGGTATGATATCATCAAATGGGGAGAGTCAATAGAAATCAAACAAAGTTTTTATAATAAAGATTTTTTATAACTTTGAACAATAATAACTTAACAGACACTTTATTAAATTCAATAACAATTTCTTTAAATAATTTTTACAAACTTGATTAATTAATTTAAAAAAAATTTTTATCAAACTTGGTTAAGTTTCTGTTAAGTTATTCTTATTTAAATTTTTTTTTTAAAAAAAAAGACATTAAAAAATATTTATTAGGTTTCTATTGACTCAACCCCAAATGTTCTAAACAATTGAATAGAAAATGGTTTTATCCCATTGTAAATATTCGACAATTTACTATTACTAAGATAATTATATTGACAGTATAATGTTAATAATAGCTTTTCAGTTCAATCTATTTGAAACTCAAATATTAGTTTAAATTTAAAATTGACAATTTATTCCATTTTATATTAGCTGTTAGCAATGTAAGAGTTTATGCAGACATCGACATATAGATTTTTGCAAGTATAAAGACCAATACAAAGACAATCATGAAAATCTACATGATTCGGAGTCTTTGGAAATTAGAAGCCATTTTGACAATAAAGAAAATGGTGTTAGACATATTCATAGTGCTTAATAAAATGTCTAATTATGAATTTAACTTTTATTATATTTAGATTTATTAATTCACTTTGTATGTTATAACAACGTACAGTCTGACCTCTCTATAGTCACACCCTATATAGTCACACCTCTATATAAGCACCCAATATTGTGCGACAGACTTAAAATATAGTAAAAAACCTCATTATAGTCACAAATCACCCATAATCACCATCACAAGAAAATTTTGATTTTTTTATCAATTTTACCCTCGTTATAATCACAAATTTTGACTAAATATAGATTATAACATCTGATTGGCCAAAATTCATTTTCATGTTTATTTAAAATATTCTATTAAAAATTCTTAAAGGTTTGACAACAAATAACTTTTGATGTAGTGGCCCGATTTGGATGAAACAACTATCAAAATGTTCGTCTCGATGAGACGATTCTAATGAGCCTAAGATCGTTAAAATCCAATCACATGATCCTGTGATCGTTAAGGATTTGTGTCACTTCACATATTTAAGAATTGATTAAATTTAAACATCTAAATAAAAAATCTTTAATGATCTTAACATTTTGTAGCTAAATTTGGACGATTTTAGACTCTTTAGAATTGTCTCATTGAGTCAAACACTTGTTATTTTATCCAAATTGGGCCACTGGATCAAAAGTTTTTCATTATCAAACATTTTAAAATTTTTAATAGTATTTCAAATATGCGCAAATATATTACTTATTGGCCTTTGGTCATGTGACCATGGCAAGGTATTTTATTTATAGTCACACCTCTATACAATCACCAAAATAGGGCGCGACCAACTTGTGATTATAGAGAGGTCTGACTGTATAATAGGTGTTGCATTTAAGCCAAATCCTGAGCTACCTAAAGACTTTTTATCACACGAACAATCCTGGATTCGAACTGGATTTGAAGGTAAGTTGATTATGCGTTACATAAAAATAATTACCGGTATGTTGAAATTAATTTGATTTGATATTTTTAGATCCATATACTACATTGGAGCAAGAAGATTTTGCAAAATGTGACTATGAGTGTCCCGATGAAATTACCAAAAATCAATAGATGATTTACTGCTAGAAAAATCCTATTGCAATTTGCAGCTATTCCATGATCCTCTCGACAAGTTACCTATTAGAAAACAAGGGTATTTACCTAATGACGTGCATGTATTTCTCTGCCGTGATCTCAGGGTTGCAGCATTTCATATCATTTTGTATTGGAACGATTTGGTCTATGGACAACCATGATCATCCACCAACACCAGTTTCGTTATTTGGAAAAAAAAATGCAATAACCGACTTGATGCAGCGTTGCAAGCAACAGATAAATTTATTAAGACTCGAATTGGTTCAGCACATAATCAAAATAAGCGCACAACAATCGCCAATGACATGGTTTCAATTATACTTTTTGGTTCATATCCTGGAGTTCTATTTGAATATCATAGCATATTTTATTTTAATGAAGCAATTAAAAAAACTGATTAATATATTAAACTGAACACCTTGTAGCCACATTTTTTTATTGCATTTAAATAATTCAATTTTATTATTCTGCATTAGGATGAATGTTGTAGTGTTTCTTTCTGATGGATTAGATGATATTCCAGAAAATAAATTAAAGAATATGTGCCAGAAAAATAAAAAAAAAAGGTGAGTAGAATATTTTGACATGAAATCCTGAATTTATTGCTATTGCCGAAGAAATTATAAGGTCCCCGTTATTTTTTAATACTATACTTTTTGGCAGTTCAAATAATGGAGTTGGAGTTCTTCAAAAAATGGAATATGCAATGTAAATATGTGAAAGCAGATACAATAGATCTTATAGACAATTTTGCAGGCGTGGCAACTAGCTACTAACATACAAACCTATCTTAATGCAACAAAACTGGTAATTAGCTTATAAAATAACACAAATTAGGCATTTTTACGTACAAAAAAATTATAATCGCCACATAATTATTGTATAATTGTTTGGTTTTTTTTTTAAATTAGTAACAACATCAATTTTTATACAGTAGTCGTAAATATTTATATATTGTTGGGATATTTTATTTATTTTTATGCATTTATTAAACATTTCGAATATTACTACCATGTCGACTACTATATCGATCAGTTTGTTGTTTCTATTTGTTTGAGGAGGGAGCTCAAGAGATAGAAAAAGGAATAACTTTAAATGAACAAATAGTTTCAAACAGCCAACAACAAAATAATAAAAGACAGCAAAATCTATGGTTTATAGAGTTCTAATTATTTGCTAAATAAAAAAAAATTTTTTTTTAATTATTAATTAAACAAGTCCCTTATCTGGCAACCGTCTTTTTTTTTTTTTTTTTGGTGGCGCTCAGTGCTGCAAATTTGCCTCAATGTAATTAGACACCAAATTTCTAATTTTATTAATAAACTTTTTCACAGAAATATATGCAAACTTCAAAACGTTATACCTTTTTTCTATCTAAGCAAATTTAATACAGAGTGCCGTTACTTACGGCCATGCCATAACTGTCAACTCTCTTTAAGTGCAATTCATTGGGACTGGACCTTTAGCAACGTTCATTTAGAGAATAATTAAGAAAAATTGCATTTATAGAGACAAAAATATGCCAAACATCTACTTTGATCCGAAGTTAAAGTTGCATTTAGAGAGAAGTTGCACTTAGAGGAGTTGCACTTAGAGGAGTTGCACTTAGAGAGAGTTGACTGTAATTAACGTGGTATGATGCCAAATCTTCAATATCTTTTAAGTTTATCAATTTTCAAAGCAAGAATTAGTAAATTTTATTAGTAAATTGAAAATTTGGCAAAATAATTACAGTACAATTTGCTTAAGTAAATAAAAAGTTATAACATTTTAAAGTGATAGAATTTAAAGCAATGCGTCATTGGAGGCACTCAGTTTTTCCAACAGTCAGTAGATCTTATCGTAACTAACCTTAATAATTTTTGCTAAAAAAAAGTCATTACCTTTGGTATCAAAATCCATAAGTAAACTTTTTGCTAGTGCACAAAAAAACAATTTTATAGGTAAAATTTTGAGCTAAGATTTTTTGCGTTCTTTTTACGTTACACCAATTCAAATTTGATTGGTCAAAAAATGGTAACGCTAGGGCAATTGGTGATACTTACAGTACCTAATTTTGGTATATATATAATGACAAGTTACTCTGACGACGTTCATGATGTGAGATTTTAAAACGTCCGAAATCTCATACATAAAAATATTATTATAATTCAGGTCTTAAAATTTCATCAACATTAATAATTTACATTTATTATCAATTTTAAAGTGCAAGAACTAAAAAAAAAATGTCTAATATTCGTCATGATTTTTTAAGTGAAATTTTTTTTGAGATGAATTTCGTCATTGGACCAACTTGGTCACATAAGAATATGCTAGAATTTATTCAAAAACATGAACAGCTTACTCCCCAAGAAAAAATATATATGATGAATCATATTCGTAATGACATGCATTTAATTCGACATTCTGGAGAAACTCTAAAGACGTCATGTTTATATTGTCAATCCAAGTTGACTTCAGAGTATTCTTGTGTCAATTGTATTCGTGAAGTTCTTAAAAAAAATTTTAAAAATTGGACATCTGGAAATAAAACTTTAGATTACTGTATGCAACAATTTCAACTTTATTCTCTTAATTCTAAGAATGCTAGAAAATTAATTGAGTGGGTATCTATTGAAAAATTTCTAAATTTGGTTCATATAAAGGATGGTGGATTTGGTTCTGTTTATCTTGCACATTGGTATGAGGGACCAATTGCCAAATGGGATGAATTTAATAGAAATTTCATAAGATATGGTGCAACTAAAGTTGCTTTAAAATCAATGAAAAATTCAAAAATGAATAGTGAAAAGTTTATCAATGAGGTTATTTATTTTTTAATAAATATTATGTGTATATATTTTTTTTTCTTACTGACATTAATTTTTATGTTATCTTTTAATTTAATTAATAATTAGGCGTTATCTCACATGGCACTTACAATAGACAGTCGAGCACTTGTCTCATGTTATGGTTTAACAAGAGAACCCAACACTGACAATATTATGTTGATTTTAGATTATAAATCAGTTGGTGATTTGACAAGATATTTGAATAGCGATATTCCTTTGACATGGAAAGAAAGATATAGAATATTGTATTATATTTCTATCTCACTTGTTTTAATTCACGATAAGGGTATGGTACATAGAGATCTTCATCCTGGAAATGTTTTATTAAAAAAATCTGCTTGGTTTGTTAGCGACCTGGGGCTTTGCAGCTTCGTTGATGAAAGTTCAGAACTTTATGGTGTCATACCTTATATGTCTCCAGAAGTTTTATACGAAGCAAAATATACTCCAAAAGCAGACATATATAGTTTAGGAATAATAATGTGGCAGCTTTTGACAAAACGTGTTCCTTATAATAATTTTAAATACGATGATATTCAATTATCAATAAATATATATAAAGGTCTTCGCCCAGAAAATATTTATGGATTACCATCTGAAGCCTCTGATTATATAGAATTGATGGAAAAATGTTGGGATCATGATATGAATCTCAGGCCAAATGCACAGGAAATCCATGACTTTGTGAAAAATAAATTGCAAAAAATATTTAAAGGTGAATTAATTATTCCAGAAGTGGAGAGAACTTTGGAGCTAATTAGTGAGCCGCTCAATGATTTTTCTGTTCAAAAAAATATCGATAAAGGTAATAAATTATATGATTTTGTAACTTTTCCACGAAAAATTATTGATCTAACCATTTTTTTTAAATAGAAAAAATCAGGAATGCGATCGAACAGCAAATACAATTAGACAGCAGTGGATTTGCTTTACCTAAGCATATAGAAATAGATAATATTTTCCAATAATACTACAAAGAATTATTTTTCATTAGTAAACCAAATTATGAACTTATGTATGTCTTTACCTTATCTCTTTCACATTGTTTTCATATATTCTTTCATAATACTTTTTTTTATATTCTCTACAGTACTGTACATTCAACCATCCTTAAGTGTACGCCCTTGAGACTGTAATTTATAAATTTTACACTTTGAGAGGGTGTGCATTAATGATGGGTATTTTATTTAGTTATTTAGTTATATATGCTTAATAATGAACATAAGCATGCATTTAGAAAGCGTAAACATAGTGCTTGCATTTATGGAGTGTGCACTTATGAGGGTTGACTATATATTTTAATTTTTACAGTACCTTTTTTTTTAAAAAAAGATTATTTTAAAAAGAGCAATATAAAGAAGCTATGCTTGTTAAACAAAATTAATTATATATCTGATATTGTAAAAAGATAATAACTTTATACGAGGCAAACCTTTCTAAAATTTACTAACGATATTGCATATTAACTCAATTACTCAATAGTTTAAAATAATCATTATACAATCTATATATTTTTATAAATTCATGCATAATCAAAAAGTAGAAATCACCAGTTAGTGAAATAGTTTTGCAAATTTTTTGAAATCGTTATATTTTTTTTATAGGTAATTCCATGAAATAATTATGCCATAATGTATTTTTATCTAAAGAGTTCAGAAAATAGTTTCGCAGACTGATGCCGCAATTTATAGTTATTGCACTGGTTTGACGTCACAACGAATGCGATACCTTGCATCATAGATCAATAAGAATCAATCAGCGTGATATAATATTAATATGCTAAATAATCGGATCGAAGATGTTTAACGTTAATCTAATAATTTAAAGTCATAAACCGTGAAGAAAACGCCATCTGGTAAGAGCGCATTATTCAGCTAATAAAAATATTAAAAACAAATAAAGCCACACAAACAATGTTGTAAGTTCTGACTAATTAGAATATTAAATAAAACGGAGACCTAATTATGTAAAGATAGGAAACCTACTTATGTGTGATCCATCTATAAAAAATTCAAAGTGGTGAAGACCTAAAGCTTTTGAATATTATATGAAAGCTGAAAAGCCAATTAATGTTTCGGAATTTATACAGTTGGTTATGGTTATGAAAAAGGAATTGGAGTTGAAAAAATAGTGATAAAAACTTTTGAATATTATAAATATCAGCAAAAATAGGAAATAAGATAGCCTTGAATATTGTTATCGTGAAAGAAAAGGGACTTCATAATTATGGATTTCGTAGAGGATTTAGTAAAATGGGATTTATGACTAGATATTTAGCTAAATGATACTTGATGTCTTAGCAAAGGTAAATATTTGCAATATTGTATTTTTTTTCATAAGCATATACTGACAATATTTAATTTAAGGACGTATTCTGATGTCAGAATTAAAATCCTTGAAAGTTTCAAATGTCGTAAGATATCAAGAAATGAAAAGTATGATCATATTCTTGTTCTAAAATATGCTGAAATTAGTGCATTGTGCGAAAACATTAATGTCATTTCGCAAATGTAATGGAAGGAAAGGTTAAATTTATTATGTTGTATTGAAAGATTCATTTCCAAAATTTTATTCATCAAGATTTAAATAGCGGTATTATTTTTGTTAGAAACTTTCATAACGCGTACAGTGCTGATTTAGACTTGTAATATTACTTAAGCCAAAACAAAAAGAAAAGTTTTAGAAGTCATGCATGTACCATATGTTGCACCAAAAGTTTTGCAAGGAAAATCATTCACGAAAACTGGGGATACATTATTCTAATTATTTTTCGACGAAAATTTGTTTTTAAAAAATTATGTAAAATTTCAATTCCTATTCTTTGGCAAGATCCATTTTCGTTCAAACGAAGCCTTTATTTATTTCAAATTATTTTTCGACAAAAATTCGTTTTTAAAAAATTGTGTAAAATTTCAATTCCTATTCTTTGGCAAAATCCATTTTCGATCAAACGAAGCCTTTATTCATTTCTAATTATTTTTTGACGAAAATTAGTTGTATAAAACTTCAATTCCTATAATTTGGCAAGTTCCATTTTCATTCAAATGAAGGCATATTTACTCATTTTAATTATTTTTCGTTTCTTGTCGAAGTCGAAACTAAATTTCGATTCCTATTCTTTGGCAAAATCCCATTTTCATTCAAACGAAGGCATTTATTCATTTCTAATTATTTTTCGTTTTTTGTCGAAGACGAAAAATTTGTTTTTAAAAAAAATTAAACTAAATTTCGATTCCTATTCTTTAGCAAGATCCATTTTTCATTCAAACGAAAGCATTTATTTATTTCTAATTATTTTTCATTTCTTGTCAAAGACGAAGAATATTTAAGTAAATAAAAGGATATAAAATTTTTATTTTGATTCATTTATCATAATTCTTCATGCATTCTCGACAAATATTAATAATATCTTGGTTGCTTGGAATTCTAACCTGAGATTCATTTTTAAATCATCGACAAATTCATGATCATATTTACTACTACTTTCATAATTCCTCCAAATGATTTTTGGCTGATCCGGTTAAGTTATAGATTTCGAGAATAATAAGATTCAGTAACAGAAATATCAGATACATAATTTAATAAGATCAGGTGATATAAAAAGACTAAATATCGACATGCATGTTTGTCGCACTTGAAAGTCATAAAATTTCAATTCTTATTCTCTACACGATCTATTTTCTCTCAAATGAAGTCCTTATTCATTTCTAATTATTTTTCAACGAAAATTCAGTTTTAAAAAAACTGTGACAATTCCTATTCTTTGGTAAGATTCATTTTCATTCAAACAAAGCCTTTATTCATTTCTAATTATTTTTCGACAAAAAAAAATTGTGTAAATTTCAATTTTTATTCTTTGGCAAGATCTAATTATTTTTCAGCAAAAATTCATTTTTAAAAAATATTGTGTAAAATTTCAATTCCTATTCTTTTGCAAGATCCATTTTTATTCAAACGAGCCTTTATTCATTTCTAATTATTTTTTGACAAAAATTAGGGTTTAAAAAATTGCATAAAACTTCAATTCCTATTCTTTAAGATTCATTTTCATTCAAATAAAGGCATTTATTCATTTCTAATAATTTTTTTGACAAAAATTCACTTTTGAAAAATTATCTATTTTGACTCCTATCCTTTGGCAAGATCCATTTTCATTCAAATGAAGACATGCATTCATTTTTGACTATTTTTCATTTCTTGTCAAAGATGAAAAATTCGATTTAAAAAACTTAATCTAAATTTTGATTCTTATTCTCTGGTAAGATCAATTTTCGTTCACAAAAGCATTTATTTATTTCTAATTATTTTTTGTTCCTTGTCAAAGACAAAAACTATATAAATCAATACATTGATTGCATGGAATCCTAACCCAAGATTCATTTTTAAACCAGTCAACAAATTCATGATCATATTTAACTTTTTAATAGCAGCACCTACTCAAGTAATTTATTTATTTATTATAAAAGTCTAAATTATATTCAATTCCTTTTTAACATTTTTTGTTAAGGTTTATTGGTTGATATGAACAGTTTATTCCATAAATTTTTATACAAACTAAGCACACCAAACATGTTTAACAAGCATTTGAACTAAAATTTAAAATCACTAACATTATTAATTATTTTATTTTATGGATCATACCAAATCAATAATTAACCAGATCAGCTAAAAAATCATTTGGCAAATTTTTGCAAATGTTCTAGGAAATATGAAAGTAGCAGTAAAGCTTAACATGTTATGTTATTCAACATGTCAAAAATTTAAATCTTACTAATGTGATCTATGAATAATAAAATTTTTATACAAGTAACACTAGATATTCCATATACTATATGTATCAAATTAATGTAAAAATCTGTTTTATAGTTATTATCACAAATTCTTGGACATCTAAAAATTTTTTTATTTTCCTGAATCTTTACTGTTTCATCTAGTAAATTGCCTAACTCTCTAGAAATTATATTGCTATTTTCGAAACTTCAGTCTGGAGATAGTAATATAGTTTCTAAAAAGTCAAATAATTTACCAGATGAAACAGAAAAGATTTTGAAAACAAGAAACTTAGATGTCTCAGATTAAGGGTAGAGTGTACACATTTCCAAATTCATATAAAATAGATTGTAGATTAACTTTGTATAACACATCTTGTGATATCATATAAACATCATATAATTTAGCCAATCAGGATTAGCAATTCTTTGTACTATACAAAAAAATATACTTTACAAAAATCTGTCAAAATTGAACTTGCTAAAAAGAAGCAATTTAACAGTGCTGATAATGTACTATTAAAATACAAATTTTTGCAAATATAAGCATTTTATTAGCATTTTATTACTATAATTTAATGAGAAACCTTAGCCTAAACCCAGGTTTTATGTTAATTAATATAAACCTCATAGAGGTTTATATTAAAATTTTTTTTATTCTAGGTTTCAACGAGGTTTACATTAAATATAGAAAAACCTTTAACCTAAACCCAAATTTTATATGATCAGCAAATCATATTCGTGATTGGCAATCTTATATAAATTTGTTTTCGTGCATCATGATAATCAATTTTTTGTTGCTTTTTGAGGTTTGTTTTTATTTTTTAGTTTTTGATGCTTTTTTGTTTTTCACATTTTATCTTTTTGCTTTGCTAGAAAACCGGTAGTGAAGATTAGCTTGCCATCTTGTAAGTAGTTTTTGTTAGTTTCTTTTTTTCTTTTTTTCTTCTCTTTTTCTTTAAATGATTTCTTACTTTATAGACTTGTTTCCTAAATTTCTAAAATACTGAATAGTGATTAAAACCGGGTTCTTAGATATGTAGTTTTTTTTTGGTTCTTTTTTTTTGTTGTTTGCACCTTTTTGTTTTCTTTTTTTGAACTAATCTTTCTTTTGTAGGCTTTTTTCACTAGGTATTTAAAGGTGCTAATAATGAAATAATCTTGTAATAAATTATTAAAATTGCTAACTTAGTACTAATAATGTACTATATAGATAAATAATTGCATATTTCGAAAACAGCAGATTTTTGTAAAGTATAGCGATCTCAGAAATATTAATTATATGTGAAATTAATTTTTTTAAAGCAAACCATATTGTTTAACTTTACTATTATAAACAAACTAGATCAAACTATATAATATATAAATTTGTTACAAATTGGTTAAGATATTAAAAAGTATATTAGAAGCATTTTTTTATTTACTATATAAAAAACTAAAATACTACATAAATGATCTACATACACTCTACCCTTAATGATACTTTTCTGATTTTTTGATTAAAGTCACATTAAAATTCTCTGATTGACTGATGTTGATCAGCATATAATACAGTTAATATCTGGATAAAAATCAGACTTATAACAACTAAAATAAAATCTGGATTTATTATCTACTTTACAAAAATTATTCTTTTTATATTTAGATACAGTACATTCAGATTTGTAATCTGAATATAAGCACTATCTAGTTGTATCTAGGAGTTAGTAAAACTATAGGAGGAACAACTTCCATGTTATACAAGTTTATAGTAATGTTATTTTATATGAAAATTATATAAATTCATATATATCATGTTCAATCAGTCAAAGCTTTGATTGTTAATTTTTTTTTAGAAATAACCTGTCTACTAGGATTTCTTTTTTTTCAAAAATCAAAATAGACAAAAGTAGATAATTAATTATAAAGAAATTATATAGCTACTTTTTTATTGTTAAAAAACTGAATCATATATTTATGTAAGATAAAAAAAATGAATGTAAGAGCATATACATGACTCAAAGCCCATAAACTGTTCCTAACTGAAATTATAAATCTTTATTTTAATTATTCAAAACCAAACTAGTTAGAGTTAATATAAGGTTTTATTTTTTTATAGTGGCAAAATCTTTCAAATGATCTTGTGAACCTGTGAAATTTATGAAAGAACTTGCAAACTGAGGTTTCGAAATATTTCAGAATAATTTCAAAATACTTTAGTTTAAAATAATTTGAAATATTTTCAAAATATTTTAAATCTGAAAAACCAAGCTAGAAGTATATCTGTAACCTGTATATACCAAGGGGTATATTGGACTATATTTTTAAAATATTTTGAATTTTTGTATGATGTTACAAAATCAGATTAGATCTTTTATAAATTAGATCTTTTTTTAGTTTGTTTTTTGATTTCAGTTTGTTTTTCTTTTATTTATTTATTTATTTATTAATTTTTTTTACAATTTACAAAAACACTAGAAAACCAACAACTATTTAGCACTTTGCAAGAACACCAATTTGACTTTGCACACCAACTCAGACTTCTGTTACTTTGCAAGAATACACAACTGATTTTTTTAACAATTTCTAAATTTCCAAGAACACTTCTTTAAAGAAATAATTAAAAGATTTGCCTGGGTAGTACAATATAAATAACAAACAATAACATATGATCATTACCTGATTTTAATTGAATGTTATTGTAAAAAAATTAGTAATGTGATCACTATTAAAATATAGATCATTGTACTTTACCCTTAATATAAAATTATATATTTTTTTATTATTATCATTATATATTATATATATTACATTTTTAAATTAAATATATATTTTAATAAATAATATATTTTATTATATATTATATTTTAATTATTATATATTCTTTACAGTATTATTTTTACATTATTACATATTATTTTAATTAGTTTTACTTTGTCACATCTAATTCTATTACTATTTGTAGAAGAAAAAATAAAAAACTAGCTCTATATACTTATTTTCACACACCCCATAGTTAGCTTTTGTATTTGCTTCAGCTTTTTTTTTGTTTTAACTATCACCTTCATTTCTTTCTTTTTCTAAACACTTCCTAAAATAGGCTAGAAAATCTAGTATGCTCTTGCAAAGTGCTAGAGAAGTTAGTGTTCTTACAAAGTGCCAGAATAAAATAAATTAATAAAAAAAGTTTAAAAAAAATACAAAAAACAAAAAATGTCAAACAAAAAAATAAATAAAGCGAAACTTTGAAAAACTTGCAAAAACTTGTACCAAACTAAATCATTTCTTTAAAGAAGCATTCTTGAAAATTTAGAAATTGCTAAAAAAATCAGTTGTGTATTTTTGCAAAGTGTCAGAAGTCTGAGTTGGTATGCAAAGTCAAATTGTGTTTTTGCAAGTGCTGAATAGTTGTTGGTTTTTTTGCAAAAGACTAGTGTTTTTGTAAAGTGTAAAAAAAATTAAATAAATAAATAAATAAAAGAAAAAACAAAATGAAAACAAAAAACAAAATAAAACAAATCTAATTTATAAAGATCTAATCTGATTTTGTAATATTATACAAAATTTTGAAATATTTTGAAATATAGTTCAATATGCCCTTGATATAATCCAGATCACAGATATACTGATCCAGCTTGGTTTCTCAGGTCTAAAATATTTTGAAAATATTTCAAATTATTCAAAATAAAATATTTTAAAAAATATTTTTTGCAAAATATTTCGAATTATATTGCAGTTCGCTAAAAGATTTTACAGGCTCCAAGAAACTTTCAAAAAATTTCACTACTATAAATTTGCTAATAATATTTTACTTTAATATTATGCACATATTGAAGTGTCTCTTTAACTAATTTACAAAGTATAGTTTGTTAAATATATATAGAGTTAGTAATAAAATTGCATTTAACAACTTCAATTATTTTTAAAAAAGTAAATTTTGTTCTTGCGAATACTAATATATATGTAATCTCTATATAAACCTACCAACTAGCGGCAATAGAGTATAACAATAACGTATGTTTATGTTGAATCAGTGCTTGGTTATTATTGCTAAAAGACTTGTTAGTATAGTACTACAGATTTTTTTATTATAAATCTATTTTATTGTTACACATAATTATACAAGACATTTTATTAGCTATATATATCTTATAAGTTGTCACCCTGTAGTTTTACTAACCCCTAGATTGTATTTCTTTAAAATCTTTAAAAGATTTATAACAATTATTAAGTACTAATACTATAATTCATCTAATAAGAGTCTTAAAAAAAGCAAGGCTATAATATATTTTTCTAATTAATGGGTATCTGTTTGGCTATTGTGCTACATTTATTACATACAAAAAAATTAATTTTGAATTAATTATTTGACAAATTTATTTAGTTTTTTCAAAATATATTTGAATTAGAACTATCTTTTTGTATAATTAACAATATTTATTAATAAAAATTTTATATAACTTACTCTTAAACTTTCTTTATTGTTCTAAAATTTTGCTGTACTAAATTTAGTCAGAATTAAAAAAAACATAGTATAAAAAAATTTGTAATAAAAATAAAAAAAATCAATGTTTTGAATCCAATTATAATTTTGGTATAATTAAAAAAAATAAATAATAATTTTTTTAAGAAATAATTTATATATCACACATGCAATGTTGTTGCATCTAAAATTAGGTGTAATGTAAAATCAAAACAATTAAAAATCCTGTTTTTCATTGGTTAGGTTAGGGTGAGGTAAAGATTGAGTGTACAGACAAAAGGAGGTTTTATAGTAAAATTTTGCAAGTAATTTTTTTTGTTAGAATCCAAAGAGTAGTTTCATATGCTTAATTTTAAGTTATAGATAATTTTTGATAAAATGAACATTTGTTTTGAATTTTTTGATTATGTAATATTATATCTGATCTTGAAATTTGATTGGGAGACTGACATATAAGGCAGATCACCACGAAGCAATGATAAATTTACTCTTTTTTTAAATAGCTTAACAGTTAAATAAACCTGTTTTAAAATGATATACATCTAAAAATAGTTAGTCTTTTCATATATTTTATATAGTAAAATGTAGTAAAAACATAGTAAAAATTTAGTAAATTTAATTTACCTATAAGTTTTTATATACCAAACCAATTTTAATAATTTTACTATCATTAGAACCAGAAAAATTAGCTTTAAAACTTTATTAAAAATTTAATAAAATTTTATTAAATAGATTTTAGTTATTTATGATTTAGTGTTTTTTTGGATGCACTTTTAGTAACAATCTAATTTTTAAATATATTAATATAACTTTTGATAAGTAAGTTGATTTTAAATATACCAAAATAAAATATAAATATAGAATTATATATTGGATAAATTTAATTAAAATTAGAGTAGTCTTATCATAGACCCGGGGTTTACACTAATAACCTAAACCCCAAAGAGGTCTACATTAAGACAATTAATTTAATCCTAGACCCATATCTAACCAATCAAATTTAATCACATGACAAATATAAATTTGGCATTGACCATCGCCATGCTGACCCCATGATCGGCCAATCAAATTCGGTCGCATGACTGATAGTTCATCAAAAAAAAAGAAAGTCTCCGGACACCATAACAAAAATACAAAAAAATAAAAAAAAATTTTTAAAAAAAATTTATTTATAGGGTTTAAATTCGATCACGGGATACCAAAATTTCCAAGTCTTTTACACGAAATTACCTAATTTTTTTATTTTTTTTATGTTTTTTAGGGACAGAAACAAACACAAAAAAATGAGCGCACCCAAAGCAACGCACGACACCAATATATGGCGCACCCAAAACAACGCACAACACCAAGCTTTTTACACGAAATTATATATTTTTTTTATTATACTGTTATAAAAAAAGGACAGAATTGAATACAAAAGAAATGACTATATACGGCACACCCAAAACAACGCACAACACCAAGAAACGACGATACACACCACCCAAAGCAACGCACAGCACCAAGAAATGACGTACACAGCAACTACAACACCAAGAAATGACAATATACGGCACACCCGAAGCAGCGGCAAAACACCAAGAAATGATGATACACAGCACCAAAAAAATGACCACACCATTGAAATCGAAGACGATGCGAACATAAACGATAGCAGCACAATATAAAGTAAAAACTAGTTAATATACTAGTATAAAAAAAAAACAAAGAAAACAACAAGACAACTCACCTAACGGAGAAATACAAGGCCAACTAACAGAAAAACTTACAAGACCACCTAACAAAAGAACGCCTTCCACGAACCCAACGAAATGAAACAAGGCCTATATGTAAGAAGAATATCTAAAAAAGTAAAAAGAATTATTAATTTCGAATATCAAAAAAAAACAGAATCATTCCAGAAAACACACGAAGCCACGCGAACGGAAAAACATGCAAGACCACCTACTGGAGAAACATACAAGACCACTCACCTGAAAAACGTACAAGAACACTATTCACAAGTCGGAGAAACGTATTACTCCAAAAGAACGCCGAAGAGCCACAGATGACCATTCCACAAGAGTCACGCAAGACCACTCCTCCCATTAGCGACAACGCCAACGACGACAATTGAGATGACACCAACGACGACACCTGCTACGACACCAACGATGACACCTGCGACGAAACCCGCGATGACACCAACGACGGTAGCTAAAAAAGAAAAAAGAAAAAAAAGTTAAACCAAAATAAACAAAAAAAAACAAACGAAAGAAAAAAAAAAGAAAAAAAACTTATCTTGATGATCTTATGCATATAGGGGTGCACAGGCATAGGTTAAGGATTTTCTATAAAAAAAATTTTAATATAAACCTCTATGAGGTTTATATTATTTAACGTAAAACCCGGGTCTAGGCTAAGGTTTTTCTTAAAATTATTAATACAATTTTTCAATTTTAATACTGTACTAAATTTAGTACATTGTACTAAATTTTTAGTACATTGTACTAAATTTAGTACATTGTACTAAATTTAGTACATTGTACTAAATTTATTACATTGTACTAAATTTAGTACATTGTACTAAATTTAGTACAGCAAACAGATACCCATTAATTTAATTGTATAATATGCTGAATTTTACTCTTTTAATTGTAAGATAAGAACTTTTATTTTCAAATTTACACAAGTATAGAGTAATTTCAAAATGAATTTAAAGATGATATAACTTAGCTATATCCATATATATTTTCATAAAATCAAATTTCTTTTTAAGTTCTAAATTTCTCGGTAGAGTTACACAAAGCAATAGTGCGAAAATATACAAGAAATATTTACTATCTTGATGTACTAAAAATATTTGAGAAACAATTTCGTACTGTACAACACAGGTTAGAATCCCAATTCCGAATTAATCTTAGCTTTGATATTAGGTAAATGTTAAATGTATAATCCTATCCATTTTGTAAGTCATTCTGATGATATTCTATCGCTATCATTACTCAATTTATTTAGTGGTTACAATAGGGGGTACTGTTCTTGTGGAACGTTATAGATGTTTGTGTTATTGTATTTGCGTGCTACAGTAACTACAGTAACTACAATAATGATAATAATGATGTGAATTCACCTAATTTTATTAATTTATACTTAATCCGAAATGAATTCGACCGAACAGAAATTAAGCGAAATTAATGACAACGCTCTATCTCAAGACTATTCTCATGTAATTATGTAATGTATTGAAGAAAACTATATTATGCAATGCATTAACTTAATTTTAAAAATAAATTAGGCTGTGAGTAATTATGGAAGCTCAACTGATGTTAGTAATGACATTGAACATTGCGGAACTCTTCTTGATTCTTTCAATAAAGAATTAAGTATCACGCCAGATGATGCGATCTTATTATATAATCGTGCGCTTATTTATTGTAAAATGAAAAAATATAAAGAGTCCCTTTTGGATTTAAATAAAATATTGGAGATTAAACCCGATAACTTGGATGCTATAAGTATCCGAGGAGAAGTCAATTTGATTTTAAAAAGATACAAGGATGCCATTGATGATTTTAATAAAGAATTAGAATTGATACCAGATAGTGCAAACGCAAGGTTCTATCGTATTAATGCTTACATACATTTGAATGAACTTGATAATGCTTTCAAAGATGTTTGCAAATTATTAGAAGATTCACCTGACAATATTCATTTATTACTTATTCGAGCTGCTATTTGCTATGATACAAAAAAATATGATGAATCTCTTTTGGATATAAACAAAATATTGGAAATTGAGCCAAATAACTTGAATGCAATGAATATCCGTGGAAAAGTTAATTTAATGTTGAATAAATATCAAGAAGCACTTGTAGATTTAAATAAAGGACTAGAAATTGAACCAAATAGTAAAGATATGATATTAAGTCGTATGCAAGTTAATTTTAATACGAATAAATTTAATACAACTCTTGAAGATATAAATAATTTATTAAAAAATGATCCAAAAAATGTAAAGTTATTAATGATTCGTGGATTGAATTATATGATTTTGATTCAATATAAAGAATCATTGGAAGATTTTACTAGTGCATTAGAAATTGAGCAAACCGATTTTGAAGTTCGTTTATCACTTCAAAGATATTGTGGAATAATAAATCAATTGATGTGTAATTACAACGCTGCCTTATATCATTTTAATGAAGCTTTAAAAATTAATCCTGATGATAAAGTTTCCTTAAGTGAACGTGCAAAAACATATAAAATGTTAAATCGTTATGAAGAATCCATTGCTGATTTTAATAATTCAATTGAAATAGAATCAATTAATGATGTATTACTAGAGGTTGATGGAATTGATTATTACTCTCTCAATTACTATGAACGATCATTAATAGATTTAAACAAAGTTTTGGATGTCACTCCGCATGATAGAATTACCTTGGCTCGTCGAGCAGACGTATATCGCATATTGGAACGTCATGATGATGCGCTTTGTGATCTTAATATTATGCTAGAAACTGATCCGCATGATGCACTTGCTTTACGTATTCGTGGCGAAACTTATCGTCAAATGGAAAAATATTATGAATCACTAGATGATTTAAACCAAATACTATTTAATAACCCAGATGATGCATCTGTATTGAGACTTCGTGGAGATATTTACCAAAAAATGAATAAACTTAAAGAGTCACTTAGTGACTTTATTAAAGCACTAAACATAGAACCAAGCAATAAATTTGCACTAAGTTCTTGTATTGATATTTTCCGAGCTTCAGAAGAATATGATAAATATGTTTTAATATTGGAAAAAGCTGTTGAGGATGACGATTTTGGTACTTTAGATTTATATGTCGAATTATTAAATAATAATCCAAACGATGCTTTTATAAAAACTTCTAGAGGTGTAATTTTCTGTATATTACAACAATATGAAAAATCCATTAATGACTTAAATAGCGTATTGGAATTTTCACCAGATAATGTATTTACTCTTAGATCACGCGGATATACTTATTTTATGATGAATGAATATGACAAATCATTTGATGATTTAAACAAGGCTTTAAGTATAAATCCGGAAGATGCATCTATATTAGGGTTGCGTGGGGAAATTTATATCAATTTGAAAAAATATGATGAATCCCTCATTGATTTAAATAAATCACTTGCTATTAATCCTGATGATATATCTGTGCTTGTTAAACGTGGACTAGTTTTCGCCAAACTTCATTTATGCGAAAAATCATTTATAGATTTAAACAAAGTATTAAGTATTGATTCAAATAATGCAAAAGCGTTAGAGATTCGTGGATTAAATTATTTGTTTTTGGGTAAGATTGAAGAAGCATTTAAAGATCTGACAAAATCATTAGAAATAGATGCAAATAATTCACTGGCGCTAAATACCCGAGGAAAAATCTATCGAGAGATGGAAAGATATGAAGATGCGATTTCTGACATAACAAAGGCACTAGAAATAAAAAAGGACGATGAATTTGCATTAGAAAACCGTGGTGAACTTTATGAGATAATGGGTGAACATGAAAAGGCGTTGAATGATTATTGTAAACTATTAGAAATCAATACAAATAATAAATTTGCATTGAAAGCTCGCGGAATAATTTACTCTACAATGAGTAAACATAAAGAAGCACTTGAAGATTTTACAAATTTATTGAAACTTGATCCAAATGATGCATTCACATTAAGCAGACGTGGATCTCTTTACTACATGTTAGAAAAAAATAAAGAAGCAATTGAAGATTTAAATAAATCTCTGAAAATTAATCATAATGACGCATTTGCATTAAAAATCCGCGGATTAATATTTAGTTCTCTAGGAAAATTTAATGAAGCGCTTGATGATTTAAATAAATCATTAGAAATTGAACCAAATGATATAATTTCATTAAAAAGCAGAGCTTCAATTTATCATATTATTTATGAATACGATAAAGAAATTGTAGATTTAAATAAATTATTAGAAATTACATCTATTGATACCTCTGTGTTAAATAGCCGAGGATCAGTATATGGCACGATAGGTAGGCATGAAGAGGCTATTATAGATTTCAGTAAATCATTAGAAATTAAACCAGATGACGCATTTGCACTGAGAAACCGTGGTGCTGCTTATAGTATGATAGGCAGATATGAGGAGGCAATTTCAGATATAAATAAATCGTTAGAAATTGAACCGAATGATGCTTTTGCATTAAAAAGCCGTGGATTTGCTTATGATAGCATTGAAAAATACGAAGAAGCAATCTCAGACTTAAATAAATCGTTGGCTATTGAACCAGATGATGAGTTTGCATTAAAAACACGTGGAGCTTCTTATTATAATATCGAAAGATATGATTTGGCAATTAAAGATTTAAATAAATCTCTAGAAATTAAATCAAATGACGCATTTGCATTGAAGATGCGTGGTTTAACTTATCAAAGTATTGGAAAATACAGTGAAGCACTTGTAGATTTAATCAAATCATCAGAAATTGATCCGAATGATGCATCTGTTTTAAGTAGTTGTGGACTCATTTATGGTCTGATAAGAAAATACGATAAAGCAATAGAGAGTATCACAAAATCACTTGAAATTGAACCAAATAATACGGTTGCATTGAGAATTCGAGGAGGAATTTATTACGAGATGGGAATTTATGAAAAGGCGATTGAAGATTTGACAACACTAATAAATATTAATCCAACGGACGTACTAGCATTCAAAAGTCGTGGAGCTATCTATCTTGATATTGGCAAATATAAAGAAGCAATTGATGACTTAACAAAATCACTAAGACTAGTATCAGATGATGAGTTTGCTTTAAGCAGACGCGGAGCTGCCTATTTAATGTTGGCGAATTATGAAGAATCATTCAAAGACTTAAACAAATCATTAGAAATAAATTCAAATGAGGCATTTGCTTTGAGTAGACGTGGAGTCGTATACACAACGATTGGCAAATATGAAGATGCAATTAATGATTTAAATAAATCATTAGAAATTGATTGTGAAATATATGCATTGAGTAGACGTGGTGCTATTTATATTGAAATAGGCAAATACGAAGAAGCACTTAAGGATTTAAACAGATCATTAGAAATCGAGCCAAATAATGCATACGTACTGAGCAGGCGTGGATCACTTTATCGTATATTGAAAAAATATGATGAAGCGCTTGAAGATTTAGACGAGTCAATAAAAATCCAACCGAATGATGCATTTGCATTGAAAAACCGTGGAGTGACATATCAAATGTTAAATAAATATCAAGAAAGTATTGATGATTTAACTAAATCGTTGGAATTAGAACAGGATAATATTTTTTCGTTGATAAATCGTGGAAAAACTTTTGCTTTGATGGGTCTTTATCAAAATGCTCTTGAAGATTTAGCCAAATCTTTAGAAATTGAACCAAATAATGTTGCAGCATTGACAATTCGAGGAACGACTTACCTTGAGATGAATGAATATGAAAAGTCGACTGAAGATTTATCAAAATTATTGGAAATTGAATCAAATAATACAATCGCATTAAGAAATCGTGTAATTGTTTTTCAAATCACAAGCAGGTATAAAGAAGCCATCGATGATTTAAATAGATTATTGGAAATTGATTCATTTGATATATTTGCATTAGTAAGTCGTGGAAATCTTAATCTTGCAATGGGAAATTATAATGAATCGATCAAAGATGCAGACTTCATTTTAGGTCTTGATTCATTAAATACTGATGCAAAAGGAATCAAAGGTGTAGCAATGTATATGCTTAAATTATATAAAGAAGCTTTAGAAAATTTCAATGAATCATTGAAGTTAGATCCTGATAATTATTTTTGTCTCGCTTATAGAGGTGCTCTTTATTTGAAACTTAAAAAATATGACGACAGTGAAAATGATATTGACAAAGCAATTGAATTAATGCCAGATGAACTATACATACATTGGCAGCGTGGCATACTTTACAATGTAAAGGGACAATACGAAAGTTCACTTGAAGAGTTTTCTACAGTTGATAATTTCGAACCAAAATGCAATTTAGATAAATATGAACAAGCTGAAGCACTTTATAACCGTGGAGTTTTATATAAGAAGTTGAAAAAGCATGAAGAATCAATTCGTGACATGAGGCAAGCTCTTGAACTGAAACCTGATGATGATCTTTCCAAAATGATTTGCAAAGAATTAGGTGAATAGCCGCTTTCAGACTGACTGATCTGTATTAATTTCAATCGAAACCCAATTTGCAGATCATTTGGCAGAATTATAACAATTAGGTTAGCTGCGCGACACAATCGCGCTAAAACCAGGAACGTGATGAAAATGTTATCTTCCTCTACTGGTTAAATCAACTTTCAGGCGTAAAATATACTCTTCTCTTCTCTTTATTCGTTACAGTCAAAAGACTAACTTTTGCTCTTTCTATTTATATTAATTCTGCGATTACATATATTGTGTAACACTTATAATTCTCTAATTTTACTTTTTTTATTGAAACAACGTCCATGCCCGCTATTTCGAGAACTTACGGTAAATTTTAATGTCAATGACTAGAATTAATTTGTCTGTGAAATCTGATGTTATTGAAATAACTGCCAATAAAACAAACCTGTTTGTTAATAAATCGATTGTAAAGTAATCTTACCTGTAATTAAATTCTCTGCGAACTAAGTTGTCTGTGAAGTAATTTTTGGTGATTGATGCTACTGAATAGAATATTAGGTAAAAACTCAATAAAATCGAAATAGATCACAATAAATACAATTTGAATCTTAAGGCAGTCTGATAGCGATAGAGAATATTTTACCTGATTTCGTTCCACCATATGATATATATTACTGCGTTCTCAGAATAACACAAATACCAAATCTGGTGTTACGATCGGTTGGGAGAGCATGATGAAATTGGGCCAGTTTAGTTCGATCGTGAACAAATTGTGATTAAGGTTAAATGGTTTAAAACGATAACTAACTTATAATTACGGGTATAAGGGTCCTCATTATTAATATGAACCAATACATTGGATTATTACAGAAACACTATCTACAACCCTACTTGTTCTTCTCCATAAGCAAAACCATTCGTATGGGAGCTTTATCACTATCCAAACGGGTGATCAAATCTCCAAACGAGTAATTGATCAGCCGTCTGGAGATTTGATTACCAGTTTGACCCGTTTGGGGCTTTGATCACCCGTTTGGAGATTCAATCACCCGACTATGCCAAAATAAGAAATAAATAACGATAAAATAACAATATTAACTAAAAATAGAAAAAGTTGATCATAAAGCACCGGTATGCTCATACACGAAACGAACAGTAGAAGTATGTTACACCAGCACAGCACATTGACATGTGAAATGATAGCTTTTTAACGCCCAACCAAAAGTAAGATTTTGCGAACGACATTCTAGATGGCAGGTAACCATACGCCCCGTCAATTTGCATGACTACGTTCCTGGTATTATCAAATAATCTGGACAGCAAAAATTCCGACCAAATATTTACGAAAAATGTAAAAGTCTATCAACTTTGCATGGCCTTCTAACAAAATGACCGGAATTGCAAAAAAGATCATAATCGACTTTGCAATAATAAAACCCTAACCACACATAAAGCCTTAACACACTAAGAAATTAGGCGCTCGAATTACCGTTCAACAGCATTCAAGATGGTCCATATGATTATTGACACGTGAAAATTAAGCATCAAGACGGTCCATGCGATGATAGACAGGTAAAAATTAAGCACCAAGTGATATATAGTATCACGTGGACCAATCAGATCCAAGATTTTGTGGAGCAACGACATTTCGATTGCCGTAAAACCATCACTACGTGATATTCATCACTCCGTTCCTGGTATACAATTTTAATTCTGATCAAATATCTGCGTTTTACAGAATTGTATGCGATGGGGTTTTTTGGGTAACCGAATATTACAAAGAGGGACATCTAAAGCAGAGGCAATTAACTTTAGAGTTAGGGTCATCCTATATTAGAGTAAGATTAGGTCTTAGGTAGATATATATAAGCAAAATTGCCTTCTTGACATATTTGCTTAACACTATTTTTGTATTTTTAGGTTTTTTGTATTTATTTCTTGTATGGGCAGATTTGTTTTCATTCAATATTGTTACAAATTTGATTTTATCACATATGACGATCAAAACTTGACCTTAACCAATCAAATTAATAAAGTGACATTTGTCAATCAAAATGCAATTAACATCGATAACAATTTATTGTCAAACGATTTATTATCAAATTATTTATTATCAGCGAAACTTTATTTAATTATATATTTTTAAATAGTAATTCGATTCTATATTTCTGTCATCACCTTTACTAGGGATGCATTTCAACTTTAGCTCATATTAAATTAAACAATATCATATAGGTATTTGATCTAAATTAATTAAAATAATTGAAGCTTATATAAAATAACTAGTATTTTTATTTTTTTTGTTGACTATATATCTAATAATTAATACTTTAGTTTTGAGATTAGTGAATACGAATTTGTTTTAGAGTGTAGATTACATCAAAATGACATAATATGCACGTGTTCTGAGTTATCCAATCAAAAGAATAAATGCCTGATTACGGTTATCATTTAGTAGTATTTTTAGGTGTATGGATCTGTAGATTACATCAGAATGTCATAATGTGCACATGTTCTGAGTTATCCAATCAAAAGACAAATTGCCAGATTACGGTTGTCATTTAGTATTATAAGATTTTTAGGTGTGTAGATCTGTAGATTACATCAGAATGTCATAATGTGCACATGTTCTGAGTTATCCAATCAAAAGACAAATTGCTGGATTACGATTAATATGAAGTAAAAAAAAAAATAATCAATTTTGTAAGGTCTTACTGAATGAATAAATTTATACCACAATAACGAAACTATTCTTGTATTCTGAATAACTTGTTTAAAGATCTTTGCCACATACTGTACATAGCTCTTATGTTTTTACATTGTTTATGTTCTTTTTTTTTATTCATGCTTAAATTTCTATCAAATACAACCAACTTAGTATAATGTTTATGACAAAGTTGATCACTAATAAGTTTTTATGCTTGCAGAATTTTAAAAACAGTTGCGGAATCTAGTTTTGCTGAATGTTATAACACAGCTGGTCATCTAATTTGAGTTCTATCTTTAAACTTAAAGCAGACTTGACTCTTTATAGTTTTAGATAAAAGAATTGGCATCAGTTTATAGAAATTTTGCCACATATCACACCTGGCCCAGTGTATAAAATCTATGTGCACAATGTGCTCATGTGCACATGTTTTTAAAAAGTTTTACATGTTTTTGGCTAGAAATGCACACAGAATTCACATACTTTTGGGCTAAATAGTGCATAGTAAAATTAGAAGATGTGCACATTAAGCACACTGTGCACATAATTTATTGTATATATATTCAGATTTATCTATATAAATTTAATTATAACAAAGCTATATAGTGCACAAGTTTTTAAAATTGTTTACATAAATTATGTATAAATGTGCACAAAATTCACATACTTTTGGGATCAGATTTTATACACTGACCTGGCCCTGTATTCTTGCACAATAAGCCCTTTGCCATCATTAATAGCAAAATTTACACCTAAAAAAAAAATATTTTAGGATCAGTGCAGGATTATTGAAGCTGAAGTCTTGTTGAATATAAGCACAAAACTTCATGCCACTATATTAAAAAAAATATGGGGCTTCAAAAAAGTATTACTTTTTATTATTACATTAAACAAATTAACCAATCAGGGGACAGATTCTCAATAATCACGTAGAAATAAATCTGCCCATATGTTCTCCAGTAATTCTCAAAATTCTATATTTTGATTGGCAGTTTATTACATGATTTGCTTCTACTTTAGACGTCACCCAAATAAACAAATAGGTAATAAGTCTGGCAAATTTGCAGATCATTTGACCAGATCTAGAACAAATCTACTTTAAATATGGTCAAATGATCTGCAAATTTGACCAGAAATATGAATGACAGTTTTTATTAATCATGTGATGCAAATTATTATCTGTACAAGTGTACTATTCCTACTTGTTACTTATTTAGATATTTGATTAGATAATTAAATAATTTATTGGCTGTAACCAGTTATTAAGAATGACCTTAACTGGTCATAAGTAGTTAACTGATTATGACCAACCGATGACTGTGACCAACTGAGCCATCCCTATATACCATTAGAGGAATCATTGATATTAGATTCAATTTAGTGCTCAACATGCAATGTATTTATTACAATATATAATCTTTATAATATAATTCTGATTGTGTATTTTAATGTTTGGTCATATCTAAAAAATGTGATCTGAATATAGAAAAAACTTGCATAATTTATATAAGGTAAGTAATTGTTACAACATGATCATCTGCAATTATTGCGATATTTTAATTATTTGTATTAATGTCATCATTAATACATAAAATCGAAAATAATAAGTTTTGTAATGTGATTTTTATAATAACTGGTAACAGAAATTTCATGGTCACTAACTATTATTTCAAAAAGGTATGGAAAGATGCAGATTACTATACCATGAAAAATTAAGAATAGTTTTCAGATTTTTAATTTTTACTAAGGCCACTCTAATTTAATTCTTTGTTTAATATAACAAGTTCAAAATTTTTTAGAGGGGGGGGACTTAAACAACAAATAATTAGGTCCAGTTCGGGTCCGGCCAGGATCAGAATAGGTTCAGTTCAGGTTTGGTTCAGGATCAGACCAGACTCAGACTCTAAATTTTATACTGACTGGTCTGAGTCTGAATATACTTATATTTATTTTTTGGTACTGACAAGTTTACTTAGTGCATGAAGTTAGAATTAATTAGTAAAATTTTATGAATCATAAGATTTTATAGAATTTTATTAATAAAATTTTATAAAATCTTATAATACACAAATTTTTATTAATTAATTCTAACTTTATGCACTAAATAAACATATTCAGCACCTAAAAATGCATAAAATCAGCAGAGTTATTTTTATTTTACTTATAATTTGGAGAATAGATGCATAATTTTGGATTTTTGATCAAAAAAGTCAAATTTAAGCATCTTTTCTCTAAATTTCAAGTAAAATAAGAAAATTCTGCTATTTAATGTATTTTTAGGCTCTGAACAAGTTTACCTAGTGAAATAAGTTAGAATTAATTAGTAAGATTTTATGAATCATAAGATTTTATAGAATTTTATTAATAAAATTTTATAAAATCTTAGAATTTAATAATTTTGCGCATGTGCACTGTAGCGCACCTCATATGATTTGGTGTAACACGAAATCAAACCAACCAAAATAACCTGTTTTTTTGTTAGTTAGGATTAGGGTGAGGTTAGAATAGTGTATAGGCGAGAAAGGAAATTTTATAGTAAAATTTAGCAAGGAATTTTTTTTGTTAGAGCGGTTTCATAAGCAAAATTATGAGCCACAAGCGATTTTTTAAAAGGTCGCTATTTTTTCTCAATTTCATGTTACACCTGATCCTATGATCTGATTGGTTTATCAGATGGGTGCGTTACAACGCATATGCGCTAAATTACATAAACCAAAATCTTATTATATACAAATTTTTATTAATTAATTCTAACTTTATGCACTAAATAAACATGTATAGCACCTAAACATACATTAAATCAGCAGAGTTATTTTTATTTTACTTAAAATTTGGAGAATAGATGCATAATTTTGAATTTTTGATCAAAAAAGTCAAATTTAAGCATATTTTCTACAAATTTCAAGTAAAATAAAAGCAAGACTGCTGATTTACTGTATTTTTAGGCTCTGAACAAGTTTACCTAGTGCTATAAGTTAGAATTAATTATTAAAATATTGTGGATCATAAGATTTTATAGAATTTTATTAATAAAATTCTATATAATCTTATTATTCATAAAATTCTACTGATTAATTCTAACTTATTTCACTAGCTAAACGTGTTCAGAGCCTAAAAATATATTAAATCAGCAGTTTTACTTTTATTTTACTTGAAATTTGGAGAAAAGATGCTTAAATTTGACTTTTTTGATCAAAAATCCAAAATTATGCATCTATTCTTCAATCTTAAGTAAATAAAAATAACCCTGCTGATTTGATGCATTTTTTAGGTGCTAAATCTGTTTACTTAGTGCATAAAGTTAGAATTAATTAATAAAAATTTGTGTATTATAAGATTTTATAAAATTTTATTAATAAAATTCTATATAATTTTATAATTCATAAAATTTTATGAATTAATTTTAACTACATGCACTAAATAAACTTAATTAGAATGTAAAAATAAATTAAATTAAATTAAATCAGTAGAATTGTTTAAATTTGACTTTTTTTATCAAAAATCCAAAATTCCGCATCTATTCTCCAAATTTCAATTAAAATAAAAAATAACTCTGCTAATTTGATGCATTTTTAGGTGCTGAATATGTTTACTTAGTGCATAAAGTCAGAATTAATTAATAAAAATTTGTGTATTATAAGATTTTATAAAATTTTATTAATAAAATTCTATAAATCTTATGATTCATAAAATTTTACTAATTAATTCTAACTAACTTATATAATGTTCCTAGGTTTAGCATGTGCAGCTATTCTAATTTTGGTGATCTTTCTGTATGGGTTCATTTTAGTAATATAAAAAGTGAAATTTGAATCTAAAAGTTATATATATATATGTTGTTTAACTCACCCATACCTTAATTTGCTCAATCTTGAGGGGTGTTATGTTAAACATAGATTCAAATTGGAGCAGCCTAAGCTGAATTTCCATATTAAAGATATTTACTTTAAAATATTGCCAATTCTAAAATTTTATTATAAAATTTTCAAAATATTTTTTATTAATTTTTAAATTTTTATATGTTTCCATCTATAAAAAAATTTTTTGCTATTATAAAAAGTTAAAATTTTATTTATAAAATTATAAAAATTTCAATAATTATTAAAGTTATTTTTTAAACCAAATTCTACAATTTGTATCAAAATTATATGGAACTTATGCTTAGAATTTTAAAAAGTTAGCCAATGAATAAAGATAAAATTTTGTATTTTTTTAAAAAAAATTGATTTTTAAAAGTTTTACTATGTAGACAACTTTATTTTTTTTTCTTATAAATTAAAAATAAATATTACTATTTTATAATCCTTATTTTTAAATATTAATATATAAAATTTTTTTAAAATGTTTTAAATTTTAATAAAAATAGATCAGAAACAACTACAGTATTTTAACATTTTAACTGCCAAATTTGCCCATTAACTGCTGACAGTTTAAGGGATAACAGTCCTAATACAACTCTAACTATACACTAAATGCACTACTAGAATTTTTTGTGATAGAAATTACAGTGTTTTCCGTTAGTAAGCAAGTTTTAGAACAGAATTTTGTGTTTCACTAAATAGCAAACTTGCAATAGAATTTTTATAGTAATTCATGATTATTCTAATGCAAACTAACTTGACCTTATCACATGCTGTGATTACTGAAATAACTCAATCTTGATTGCATACTGTGTGTACTGGAATAATGAGTAGGTTTTGTAATAAAATTTTTTACAGTAATACCAATACAAGCTAATTCAACTTAATTACATATTATAATCTCTGAAACAGTGAGCAAGATTCATACCAATTTTTTATATTAGTTTATAATAGAAATTATAATAATTCCCATGTGTTCTATCACCACCAAAATAATAAATAGGTTCTGTATAGCAGAGTATTTTTTTTGATTTTTAACGTCCATTCTACCTTATTTTAGTGTGTTGAGATGTGTGAGTATAGCCTGGATTTGCATAAAGAGTGTATTTTCCTGCTTTGCGAATACAAAATAAAATTTCTAATTATGTTCTATAATTGGAAATTTTATTTTGCATTCAAAACATAGGAAAATGCTTTTCTTATGCAAATCTGATCTATAATTGATACATCTGAAGCACTAAACAAGGTATAGTAGCTGTTAAAAATTGAAAAACCCTTTGTTGTTTTATAACACATAATAGAAATCTAATACAAGCTTAACTTTTACTACAGCTTGTAACAGAATTTTTTACAGTAACTCGCAATAGAAATTACAATTACAATACAAACTAACTCAATCTTAACCACACGCTATGTATCACTGATATAGCAGGTTTTGTTACAGTAACTTTTGCAATTTCAACCCAACCTTAATCAAATACTGTGTATTACTAATTGAATAATTTTTTTTGCCAGAATTTTTACAATAGTTTACAGAGATCATGATAATTTTAATACAAACCAACTTCCTTATAACATTTCTGGTGCAAACTAACTCAAACTTAATTATACACTGTGTCCACCAGAATAGAAGGTATGTTCTATACAGTAATACATGATAGACATTACAATAATTCTGATATAAAACTACTAATTATATTCTATGTAACAGATTTTTTACAATAGCACAATAAAATCTTTATAACTCATTTTTGGATTTGTGAGTTTAATAGTTTTTAATTAGTGAAGTATTTAAGAAAAGCTTCTAATAATCCTTTATTAACTTAAGTTAATAAAATACATTACCTGTAAACATATCACCGAAATAATAAGGTTTGTAATGTAATTTTTACAATAATCTGTAGGGTTGTTAATAGAGTACTCCAGGCAATAATAAAACATATACCCACTTCGGAGCACTCCAGAAGTATGTTATATGTTTTATTATAGTCTGGAGTACTCCATTAGCAACCCTAATAATCAGTAACCAAATTTTCACAGTAACTTAGAAATCTTGATAGTCCCAATACAAACTAATTCAGCTCAACTCTAACTATATACTACAATGTGTTATAACAAGTTTTGTACAGAACGTTTTGTGAAATTATGAAAATTCCAATGCAAGCCAGGTCAACCATAACAATTGTATTTTACATACAATTGTGTTTTACATTAGTAAGCATGTTCTGTAACAGGATTTTTAACAATAACTCACAAAAAATTTTAACTGCATATTATGTTTCAATGGAATAATAAATAAATTTTGCAATAAAATTTTTTATGGCAATTTATAATAATTCCAATGCAAATTAACTTAATCTAACCACATATTGTAATCGCTAGAATAGCAAATGCTCTTTAATAGGATGCTTTACAATAATAATTCAACTGAATAGCAAGTAGGTTTGTATTAGAATTTTTTATAAGTAATACCAATGCAGACTAACTCAACTATATATGATCTCTGGAATAGATGAGTAACAATTTTATACATTATCCCAATGAATGTAGTTGTCATCAAAATAGTAAGTTCTATAAAGCAGGGGTCTTTTTCAATTTTTAACAGTCATCCTAACTAATTTTAGTGTATTGAGGATGCATCAAGTGTAGCCCGGATTTGCATGAGGAGAGCATCTTCTTGCTTTGCAAACACAAAGCAAAATTTTTAATTATGTTCTATAATTGTAATTTTAGTTTGAATTCGAAATGTTGAAAGATGCTCTCCTCATGCAAATCAGGTCTACAATCAATACCCCCGAAGCACTAAACAAGGTAGGACAGTTGTTAAAAATTGAAAAAGACTATGCTGTTCTGTAACGCTTAATAAAAAACTTAACTAAGTTTTGTAAGAGAATTTTTTTAGTAACAATAGAAATTACGATCCCAATACAAGCTTGACTCAACCTTAACCACACATTATATATCACTAAAATTGCAGGTTTTGCTACAGTAACTCACAGCGAAATCATACAACTTCAATTCACTAATCCAACTTTAACCACGCACTGTATATCGCTGGAATGAGTATATTTTTTACCAGAATTTTTACAATAATTCACATTAGAGTTCATGATAATTTTCCACCAGAGTAGAAGGCATGTTCCATAAAGTAACTCACGATAGAAATTACGATAATTACAATACAAAACTAACACAATTACATACTATATAACAGATTTTTTACAATAGCTCACAATTGAAATCTTTTTTAATTGGGCGAAATATTTAAGGTAAGAAATTAACTTAATTTTTATCCATACTGACTTAGTACGTGTATGAACCTAATGATCATTCATTAACCGAAGTTAATAATTTCAATTTTTTTATTATCAAAAATTCAAAAAATAAATTATTGATATTAGAGTATCAACTAATGTACCTGTTAGCAGCAGTACTACAGTACTTTCCAGATAGCCATCTTTTTGAAAATTAAGGGTAGCCCGATTTAGAGTAATTTAACTATTCTATTAATATTATTTAACTCATGTTTAATGAAAATTACGGATTCCAGATCAGCTCGAAATTTTTACGATTCCCGTGGCGGAGCCACGGGTCGGACGCTAGTATTTAATAAAATTGTAAGAGAAATTTAAAAAGATTAATTATTGCGAACATAAAGGAAAATGTCTTGCACTTTAATCTTCCATTGTGATGAATTAGGAGTCGTAAAAATTATATTCATATCATAATTTATATTTTTCAGGAAAGGATTTTAAGATGAAATCGTGTACAATCTTGAGAGAACCGTAAGTATGAACTAATTAAATTTTATGCCAATCAAGAACAGAGTCTTCAATATAATTCGAACCATAAATGTAATTCAATGCTTAAAGACTACAAAAGTGCTTTTCGAAAAATTCAATTTTTTAAATAAAAACATTATCTAAATATACTGTATTTACCTTTTATTTAATTATAAATTCTTTTACACATACGGCATATTGTCTTTAACTTATTTTTATAAAATTTTTACATTAGCTCTATCAAAAATTTAAAAGCATAAAAGTGACCTCGTCAATATAAAATTTTAAAATTTTAAATTTGAAAAACAAAAAAAATTATTATCTGCATTTTTAAATTAATTCAATGCCAAGTTTCATAGCATGACATTAAAAGTGGTGATTAAAAATGTTTATTCGATATATAAATACAGTATAAAATATAAATTTAATAACCTTCAATCAAGGTTAAAGTTTCTTGTGCTTGAATAGCTTTGCTAGTATAAACTAGGTAAACAGAACCTGTTAATGTCCGGAGCACAAATCTATAGACATGTTACACAAATATGCAAGAATATGCAGGCATCATATCAGATGACTGGAGTCCATGACATTTTTTAGTATTTGCTTATCTATAGAAAGTCCTTCGCTACGCTCCGGGCAATAAAGATTTGAATGTTTTGGAAGGATGAATAGTTTAAATATTTTATCAGCTTCTGAGAGTTACTTTTTAATTTCATTTTCATAATCAGAATTTAATACTTCTTCTATCCAAATTTTAACGTATAAATAAATGTATCTCGCGGTAGGACACCCTCTTGATCAGCATGCATGACATTGCGCCAAATCAACGTAACATTTAGCAGTAAATTCTGGACGCAACCCATGACAAAGCTTTATAATTATATCAATATTAAATTCTTGTCCATCAAATGTCGATATTTCCCACATAATAATTCCTAAAAATAAATAGCTTCAGCTTGAAACATGCGGTAAGAATGCAAAATCTTGTTATTTTGTTTCGTCTTAGGTAATAATGCGTGTCTAATCAGCAATATACGCATTATGAAAAGTTTCAACAAAATATATTTCTGAAATGTAAGAAGTCTTGATGAATAAATTATTGGAAATGAATCATTTCAAGATTAAGGTATACAACGTTGTTTATTGCACAGATCTTACGTGGCAACCCGTGTTATTTTCATTTATTTATTAGCACGGCGGGATTGTTACTTCAGACACCGTGCAATAAGATAGTTTTTTGTATGAATATATTGAATAGCCAGTTACACACACGGGTTCATATTTAAATTCCGTGCCTTCGGCACAGAATATCTACCCGTGTGTAACTAGGTTATTCATTACATACCCATATAATAACTATAAAACATTTAACTTATCCTTTCATTTCATTTACAAAATAACATTAAGGTTTTCGAGCAATAAACCAACTTCAGCATATTTTAGATAATATCATAATAATTCTTTTCATTTCTTGACACCCTATGATATTTAAAACTTCTGGATTTTTAATTTCGATATCAGAATATCTAGTGATACGGGTCGATGAAAAAATCGCGGGCCGAGGCCGATCCAAAAACAACTCGGGCCGGTCGACCGGGCCGACCTTTTGCTAGTGTAATTTTTTCTGATCAGAATCAGTCAACATTTATCTATATTAAACGTGTAAAAAGCCATCAGCTAGTTTTTTTATCGAATTCTAGTGATATTAAATGATTTAATTTTTTATTCTTTTTGTCCTTGAGAAAAATTCCAGCATGTTAGTATTTCATGTTGATTGATTGTCTATGTCTCCGAACATTCTTATACTTAGACTATATTCGCTATTTGCAGTTCATCACCTAAATAAGCCAATTCTCTTACATTATTATAAATGACTAGCCAATTTTTATTTACAGTAATTCCTGGTCTGAAATATGCTTTAGAAGATAATCGATTTTAACACTTCTCATACCAACCGGCCCGGCCCACAAAGGTGCGGGCTGAGGGTCGACCCGCCCATCGACCCGGCCGTTGGGCCGGGGTCGACCCGTATCACTACCGCGGATGCTTTATTCTCAAACTTTCAAGTTCGGACCTTCATGATGACAAAGACCATGATTATTCATATTTGTACCATTTTCCTTTTCCTCTATATTTAAGAATTTTTATGTTTTTGTATGAACTGATGAATCTTTATTATGATGAAATAGCAGTAACTTTGAAAGAAATTTAAGATTCATAATACCCAGAGGTCGTCATGATGAAGCTTGTCAAAGGGGTCAATTGCATTTTATATTTCATTAGTCGAATTAATTTCTCCAAGAATTCGTCAATCATTAGTAGTTTCGTCAATTGTTGGCAATTTCTCGCCAAAATATCATCAATACGAAACCATCGACAAAATGGTTAAATATAATTATGGAATTAATGAAGTTATTGATAGTTTAAATAGTATGAATAATGTAAAAAAAAGATATTAGTGAAGATTTAAATAATGTAGAGGGTGAAACAATGATTCAGAAAATTTACCTATAGCACTTCGAAAAACATTCCAAAATTTTAAAAAGTAAATAAATAAAGCTTTTATGAATCGATCTTTTTGTTTTATAATTATCATAATTTCGTCAATAGTTTCGTCAATAGTTTCGTCAATCATCAGTAGTTTCGTCAAAGTATCGTCAGACAAAACCATTGACTAAACCATTTTGTAATCGTGAAATAGTTTCGTCACCCATCTTTACCCACATTGATGGAATCCTGCCATTTTGAAGTATCTTTAAAACTTTATGTCTAGTGTCGTGGTGGTTTACATTATGCGAGGTCTTTGTTGACTTTCCCTTTCGAATATACTTGCTTGGCTAATACTGTATTTTCTAATGGAGTATTGTTCAGGTACTCTACCAACTCGTCACCTTACCACTGCAACGACCACTTAGTATATTAATAAGATCGTGTTTACTAAAGCCATACTTCTGTTCTTTTTATTAATAAATCGCTTTGCAAAGATTATCATCCGGTGTTACAATCGGTTTGGGAGAGCGTCAGATAATTGTGCCGAACTTAGTCAGTCGATAGTGAACTTAAATAAGAAATTGGAGTATGGAACGTGACAACCGCTGAAAGAGTGGGAAATCGAAGGGGTTATTTAAATTGAGGAGTCGATCAATTAATGAATCAAATTGGTCGATATGCAGATCGATTAGGCGATTGATCTAAGATGATGTGCAGTATTATACGGTTAAATTGATGGATATGTTTAAGAGCGAACTTAAAGGAAAAGGGTGAATTCGTAAAGATGTATTTACGAGGGGGATATTTATTAAATAGAGAAATAGTTTATTTTTATCAAGGTAACAATGTATCGTGAAGATGTATTCACGAATAAACAATAATACAGTGAGAATTCGAATAAATATTTTTAATAAACAGCCATTTGTCTTTATTAATCAATGAATCGAAGTCTGAAGAAAAACTTTTGAGGGCAAGAATTGAGCCCTTAAATACATAATTTGTCTTATATAAATAAAATAAAATATGCTATTGAAGAACGAGTGAGCTATAAAAGCTGACAAAGATGAATTATTCGAAGGGCCAATAAATCTTTTACATAATTTATCTGAGACAATCTTTTGTAAGGCGTACATCTTTCTTTGTAACAATTTAATCTAAAAGGACAATAGAATGCCTTACGTTCGTCTTTTGCAAGACGAAAAAAAAATATTATTTTAATCAATTAAGTTATACTATAGGTTCCACACAATGATTCAAGATAAGACTTAAGGGGAATTCGGTGAAGCGTGTGCATGCCAGAGGCTTTGATTGTTTTCTTCACGCCGTTAATCTTCAAGATTTGGGTCTTTCCTTAAGGGAATTTCGTCGGATATACCTTCCTAATTCTATTAAATACTGAAGTACAAATATCGGAAGTCAAGAAAAAGGACGACAAAGAGGACTCCGAGAGATTTTAAATGGTGAACTCTTTATCAATCAGAAATCTTGCATACGGGTCGGGGACAGACGAGGGATCATCGTACAATGTAGCCGAGCTCTGTTTATAGTAATAAAATTTGACTATTCAGGAAAGTTATCGATTAAACTAGGATATCGATCTTCGACAATAGCTAGAAGGGTCAATTATATAATTTATAACGTATATAGATATATAGATAAAAGAAAACCAAATATGGAATAGAAAAGAAAAGCAAATAAGGAAATAAAAATAAATATAACTTATATAATATAAATAAAAATGGAAATGTTCGGCGCACGGATCACTACTAGTTTATCACGTGAATTCCGGCGTAAATTTCTGAACACGTGTTAACACCGGATTACACACGCTACAATTAGCATATCCCGATCCCAATCGACACCACGAAATCCCGGGCACAAATGTGCAGTGTGAGAGATCATCGAGACACATTACGATTATGCCAATGACGGTAACAATTATAGCCGTTATTTCCGCTGTATACAAATTGCACCGATATACGCGCATCTACTTGTTTGAGCCGGTAATACCATGAAGAGGAAATAGCTAATCAGAGAATGCAAATTTTGACTATTCCGGATCAGCCCGATAAAGAACCCGAACACGTGTAAAATAAGAAAAAAGCGAAAATACCCAAAAACTAATGTTTAAATTGACTTGGTGCACTAATTAAAAACGACGGTAATGACAATTTACATATAGAAGCGTCAATATAATCATTTAATCTCTAACGTTAAGGTTCTAACCCTAACCTTTTATCTCACACTTCAGTTTACAGTATTTACAAAATTGGATTTCCTTATTTGATTTGTATTAACCGCGCAAATAAGTAAAATACCCTATATACGCTGCATAATCTCAACAAAAATTGTAATAAAGTTTAATATTAAGATGCAAAAAAGATACGCCACTTTAATATACAAGGAAACCATACTCTACGTACTTTGTACTCTGTTCCTGGTAAAGCCTTTCATTAGTCATTATTAAATGAAATGCCAAGATTATAACTGATAAGGAATTAATTAAAATTGTGCAACATTCTCCTGCGAAGTAATGCATGTTAAATTTAAATCCTGTGCAACAATCTCTTGCAAAGTAAAGTATAAAAAGAGATGCTCCCTTACTACTGTATTTTCAACACTGCTAATCCATATAGATATACAGTCGTAGACATGTCTGAACGAAAGCCAATATTTCTATTGTGTAAGTAATAATTCACAAATATTTTTCAGTGTAAGAATAAAAAATAAAAAAGACCAAAGATTATTGGCCACATCTCACGTTTTAATGAATTTTGAATAAGTATGAATTTCATACTCTGTTCTCACTAAAATAATGGAAATTCATTAACATACATGTTGTGAAAGTTTGGATGCCAATTTCGTCTATTATATTTTTGATGCATGACTTTTATTGGTGTTTTTTAGATCTTAAAAAAATCTTCATTTTTTTGTTATTATTTTAAGCCCATCCCAGATGTATTTCTCATGCATTTTCGCGACCATTCCTTCAACGCTCTCAAGAATTTCATGTTTTTAGCGAACCATTTCTTGATTTCTCTTTGCATACTGACGTCCAACATTCAAAGGATGTTAAAAATGGTGTTGCAGATTCTTCAAAGCATTCCAAACTTAGTTTATTCACACCAAAGATTTTATCAATATTCGACGATGTTTGGAAAACTTATTATGATGAATCATCGAATAAACCAAAACGAGTATTTTGGCATGAACATTCGCTGTTTTTGCTAAAGGCTATACCAGGAATTCCTTTTTATCAAATCCACAATTTTTAGAGATGACACACACGTTCTTAATCCGTAATCCTGAAAAATCACTAAGATCTTTATATAAAGCCACTAATTTCATAATTCCAAAAATTGACGAACATTGTATTAACCCGGGCTTTGATAAAAATTTGGCAGGATTGAAGCAATCCAAACAAATATTTGATTTCTTAAAAGATTTAAATAAGCAGCCTATTGTTGTCGATGCTGATGATGTGATTAACGATCCAGAAGGAATTTTGAAGAAATATTGCGAGTTAATTGGAGAGGAATTTAAAAAAGAAATGATTCAATGGGAAGCAAAACCTATTAATGAATTTAGATTTAAAGGAGATAGCACCACCACTATTTCAGAACTTATGAACCAGTAAATATATTTTATTTTAAAAAATTTAAGTTGTCAATTTTATTTAACCACTAACATATATTAATTCCAACTAGTAATGCGGAAAACAGTACTGGCTTTAATAAATTTACCAATAAATATGAATATCCTGAAATTGAATATCCACAAATTGTTTACGATGCTATCGCTGATAGCAAGCCGCATTATGATTATTTATGTCAATTCAAGATTTAATTAACATGCTATACAAAGAGAAATGTAAATAATTAGATAGAGAAAATTATATTTTTCTTTTAAATTTTGTATTTATTTATTATTTGCGCTTATGTAATTTGGGACTTTTTTTGATTAATTCATTCTGAGAAAATTCTGACATATTTAAGCAGAATTTTTATGTGAACTTTATGTATATCAAATATTAATATATCTATCATTGGTATTTTATAATTTACTAGTTATTTTTTTTTTTACAATATCTGGACGTTTATAAATAAAGTTATATAAAACTTAATTTATTTTTTCCCTAAATAAAACATAAAAAAATATATTAAAGCAATTTATTTTAATCCAGCTCTATCAATCATTAGTTCAAATAAATACAGTGAAATTCCATAAATGCACCCCATAAATACAGAGCCCTTTAAATGCACACTCAATCTCTGGCACAAATATACATGACCTCTATAAATGCACTCTTTAAATGCATATTGCTAAAGTTCGGTTCCAAAAGCATGCATTTAGGGAGGTTTCACTGTAAAATAAATTGTAAAAAGCATTATTATCTGATATATTACATCGCAATATTCTTTTTATCATATACTATTAATGTTTATAAATTCACAACTAAAGATTGGTATTGCTGAGTTTCGAGCAATGTTTGGTCAAAAACTCTAGAATTTTAATCAATGATTGGCCGAAAATTCAAATGTTTATTGAGTTTTGTAAAATAATAAACCTATATAAAATTTAGTGTAAATATTATGAAAATACATGATAGATGTAGTGCTCCACTTCATCGCTTTTCTCTTCTACTATTATTTGCTGTGCTATAACAATTTTATGTTCACGTGGATATACTCGTGCGACGAAGCATAATGAGGGTCGAAAGTACGGGCCCACACTATGATGTAGCGCATTCTACTTTTAATAAAGTAGCAAGTTCGAGCCCACGTTATGGTGTGACGCATTCAACGCTAACCATGACAACGACTGAGGGTGCTAGATACAGCAAATGAGTGGGGACGGTGGAGGTGGCCCTAACGCAAAGGAGCCAGATCATAATTTGGCAGCGAAGAGAACAAGTGAACAAGCAAGCGAAGTAAGCAAGCACTGAGTACTCCCACATGTATCTTTATAATCACTGTCGATGCATCAACATGCATATTATAATCTCTATCAAATGCATATCTATATCTATCGCATACAATCGCATGCATATCTATTATTTTTTATCTTCCCGAGTATCACGCCAAAAAGTTGCATTCACGTGATAATCGAAAAATTTTAAAGTCCATTTAAGTTAGGGTTAGGCGAGACCAACTGGATTCTGTTTTACATCACTCCTCTCCCCTCACGAGGGGTGGTTCACATAGTAAAATCTTAAAAAAAATTTTCCGAATTATTCCGTGACTGTATAAAATTTTCCGAAATTTCCCGTAGCCGTATGTATATTTATCTAAATTTTTTACTATGAGGGAGAGGGGGGACTCTGGGGGTAATGTAAAACACAGAATCCAGTTGGTCTCGCCTTAGGGTCTTTGCTAGGAGTAGAGTTTAGATCCTATAGCAAAATCGCTCAAGAAAAACTTTTTGTTAGAGCACTAAAGGTGGTTTCTTATCGTGATGGGCAATGCGTGGGATCCCGCGCGGATTTTTAATATAAGATTGACTGGCCTGCGTTAGCTTACAACCTGGCCCGCATGAACAAATTATCCGGCCTGCTTTAATTTAAATGTGACAATTCCTAATTAGTATTTGATGTTAAAAAAAAATATTATGCACGCATTAACTTTTATTTGTTTATCGTTCCACATATATACGTACGTACAGCAAACTGTACGTTGAAATAAATTTTTTAAATGTCATTATTAATAAAGTGGGAATCTAGACTTTTAATTTCTTGCATAAAATAATAATTGTGTACATATGGGCGAAAATCTCCAATTTAGTGACTATTTAATGTGAGTGATATGGTTAAAAAATTCGAGCCAATCATTTATGTGATATTAGATATTATTGAGCAGTGTTGTCACTAAAATTTTATTAAGATAATCTATTTTTTTCTTTTCAAAAAAATATTCAGAACTATAAAAAATATATAATCATATCTTTCTTAAACTAATTTATTAAATTAACCCACTCCTATCTTTTTTTAGGGAATGGCTAAAGCCAGGTGCGTTTATATGTTTTTTGATTATTTAATTAAAATTAGGGTAAGGTTAGTTAGGGATTAGGGTTAGGGCTTGACTTATAAGTAAAATTGTCTTCCCGACATTTTTTATTAATGCTCCTAGACAGGTTTAGATACTCGTTTTTTGTATTTTCGGCATTTTTCACTTTTTTTCTTTGTTTTTGTCTCGTCGAGCTGATCCGTAAAGATCAAATTTTACGATTTGATTGGCTTTATATCACATAAACACACCTGGCTTTAGACGACCCCTTTTTTTATCAGCATGCTGTATATCATTTCCAATAATGTCAAGATTAGATATAGATCGTCTTGATCATTGGCTAAGTTTTTACTTGTGACCCGCCACATTTCCTTTTAGGCTAAAACAGAAAGGATTTTCATCAAATAATTTTATATTATCTTATCGATATCGATATATCAAGATAGTTTAGATAATAAAACGATAACGATATCGATATCGATATTGATATAGCCCCAAAAATTTTTATCGTATTCGGGTTGTATTTATAAGATTTTTAAGTTCGACGACTTTTGATTCCATAATAAGATGTATGCATTGCTATGTACTAAAAATATATTTGTTAGTTTTGTTAACAAATTCTCAGATTATTCCCGATTATAGCTATGCTTCCATAGTTAGATGATGCATTCTTAAAAGATTTACTAAATATATGCCAAACTTTATAGTAAAAAAATATACAGTATATTGTGAAAATCAAGATGTCCAAAGTTATGTCCTGACTATGATATTCACAGGCTTTTACATAATAATATCGAACTCAGTTATCTTTTATAATTTTAAAAATCAACTTTTGTGCATTATGCGTTATACATGTCTTTGATATTATTAATTGAGGTATAGATAATACTAATACATGCATTAGTGAACCGTATGTTGTTTGTCAAAAGAATAATACAGTAAGACCTCTGTAAGTGCATGCTCTTGGGGCTAAGCTTTAACAATATGCATTTAGAGATCAATAAGAGAAAGTGTATTTATAGGGGCAAGTATATATTTTGGCCAGAACTTGAGCATGCATTTAGAGGGTGTGCACTTGTAGAGGGTGCAGTTATGGAGGTTTTACTGTAATAGGTTTTGCAAAAGAATATTTACAGTACTAATGATAGAAATTACTGAAATAGTGAGTAAGTTCTGAAACAATGCTTACAATAGAAATTATGATAATTCCAATGTAAACTAACCCACCTAACAACTTATTATAGTTATCAAAGCTGTAAGTTCATAGATTGAAATCACATTAATTTCAATGCAAACCAACTCATATGAATCATATATTGTAGTCACCAGAGTAGTAAGTTCTGTAACAGAATAATTCACAGTAAATCATGATAGAAACACAACAATTCCAATGCAAGCTATTCCAGACTTAACTGTTACCAAATATTGTGTAAATCTTGCAATAGATTTTTTATAGTAAATTGCAATAGAAATACAATAATTTCTATGCAAATCATTTTGTTTACCACATATTGTGGTTGTGGTCACTGGAATAGAGAATAAACACTGTAATAAATTCTTTTTAAGTAGCTCAATTCCAATACAAACTAACTCACTTATCTTAATCACATATTATGGCCAATGGAATAGCAAGTAATTTTGTAGTTAAATTATACAGTAACTCACGATAGGAATTATGCCAAATTTAATATAAACTAACTTATCTTAACCACAAATTGTGGAATTATAATAGTAAGTTTGTAATAAAATTTTTTCAATAATTTACAATAAAAGTTATGTAATTATAATGCAAACTAAAATTTAATTGTATATTATATTCACCTGAATAGTGAGTGAATAAGTTCTGTAACAAAATTTTGTTTGCACTAGCATGCTTATAATTGATAATTTTAATGCTAGTTAACTCATCTTATTTATAATAGTGAATAAATTTTATAACTGAATTTTTCATTAGCTCATGAATAATATTAATTTAGACCATACAAAATTATATACCTGGTTTTCATATCATGGGATAGTAATCAATAACCTGGTGGCATAGCATTTTTTTAATAGTAAATAAATTTTTTTAAATAATGGTCAAAAGAAAAATTCTTTAATGTTTTATCTCATGATTTATTATATCTGATATACAGTATTTTCACTCATGGCATTATCTTGAATAATAGCCTGAAATAAGCTAATTTTGGCTAAATTTTGAAATTATACCAGCATTACACCCCTGCATGTTATTATGCAAAAATACAGTAATTGGTTTTCATATCACAAATTAATGATCTATTACAATGACTGCATGATTTTTTAGTAAAATAAAACCTAGTACAGCACAAACTCAACATACCATATACAAGACGTCTCAGATATTAGACCCCTTTGTATTGTAATGAATTAAAAAATTTAATTTTTGAAATTGTAAATAATTTCTATATTTGTGTAGTTCTGATGTAAATAATTTATACTAAAAAGGTAATGATAGGTGGCTTAGTAGCTTAACTATATAAATGTTATTTTAGGCACGTTAAAACATTATAGTAGCTACATTAATGTAGTCATTTAATCCTGTTGTACCAATTAAGGCTTGAAAAGCCCACTAAGTAATATAGTGGTAACTATGTAGCATAGTAGAAATTGTAAAGTAAGCATAACCCTCATAGAATAAACTTAGTAATTGCTAAGTAATGTAGTAGTAGCTAAGTAACGTAGTCAGAATTTAACATATATATAAAGGCCTCAAGTTCTAAACTAGAAGAAAAATTCAGTTCTATTGTTATTTAATAAAGAATTCTCTTTATTTAGTATTAAATAAATCATTTGACTTTTAACATAAATAAAGAAATTATACTTATTCTTGAATCCAACTTGCAACTTTAATAACACCTATCATAACTCAATTCAACAGACTGAATTGACTTTTAATCTTGAATCAGCTTTTACTAAGACTTGAATTCAGTTTAACATAATTCTTCAAAATTATATACATGACTTATATTGGCCTACCAATTGGTCTATAATTTATTCTTGCACATGTAGGAAAACTCCAAATCTTTTCTGAATTAAACCCACATTGATATCACCTGACTGGGATCAACTCCAATACCCTGGTGAACCCATTATTCATTCATATAATATATTATTATTATTATATTGATATCAGATTATTGATATTCCTGATATTAGCATCACTAGCATCTGTATCTCTATTTATTGTAGTGATTCAGTAATAGATCATCCCTTCAGTCTCTACTGATTGCATATTCAACTTTAACCAAATCTTTAATACTTATTTATATCTTCTCCTGTACATGAATAGAGTGTAAGTAGGCACTATTGTCTATATTGTTTTACTCACTCTTCCAAATCAACTATTACAGTATGTACTCAGATCTACAACATGGAATAAAGTTTTAGTAAAATGTAAAGACCTGGGTATACAAATAAATAAAATAGAATAAACCTCCCAATTATCAGACCTATAATCATACAAAAGACTTATAGGTCTAATTATAGATTTTAAAAACAGTGTAATAAAAAAGATCCAGTCTAGCAGTTTACAATAGTATATTTTTATTATAGATATATTATAAGTGTTAGCAAATGATTTGTTCATTAGTAATCATTATATTCTATTGTTATATCATTTATTAATTATAAAATAAATTATATAATACAAGAATGCAATAATTCTCAATAAATAAACTATTTACTAACAAATTAAAAATTTTAACTTTTTGATAATAATTTATTTTTAGAGAGCTCACAAGCTTGAGCATATTAAGAATAGAGTGGACAAACTATAACAATACCTACTCAAGATCTATAAGCACTGCCAAAAGAAAACTTGACTTCTGCTTTTGAACCTCTCAAAAGCAATGTGTATGGTAACAGATTTTGTTTTAGCATTGAGAGGTTATTAGGCTTGAAAACAATATAAATTTATTGTTAAATCTCTCAAAATTGATCTTGTCAAATATGATAAAAATTTAATTTACCATCTCCATTTCTGCTATATAAATCTAATAGTTTATAGTATTTTCAAACCTGTTAACTTTTAATACTAATACAAAACCTGTTTATTATATATATCAGTTTTGAGAAGTTTGACAGTATTAAATTTATATAGCATAAAAGAGTTGTAAATTAAATTTTTTATTAGAATTAATAAATTATCAGTTTTAGGAGGTTCAATAGTAAAACAATTACAGAGCTAGTGCTAGTTAATATATTGTCTTATCAAATTGATAATTTGTCAAATCTGATAAAAAATTAATATGTCAATTCCATGTTTGCTAAATAAATCTGATAGTTTATAATGTTTTAAACTTGATAACCTCACAGAATCAGTTCACTATGTATATAGGTTTGGGGTAGTTTAACAATACTTATAATAGCTAGACATGTTTGTTATAATAGAATATTTGGACAATTAAAATTGTCAAGTTGCAAATATATTAACAAATTATTACTATATTTACAACTCAATTTTGTTTCAATACTGAAAGATTATCAAGTTTGAAATTATTATAAACTATTAGATTTATATAGCAGAAATGGAAATGGCAAATTAATTTTTATCAAATTTAACAGAATCAGTTTAAAAGATATAATAGTAAATGATAAAGGATTATATAAAATACTGCTATGGCAATGTATTACTACCCTAATCAACCAATTAAACTGCAGGATCAGGTGTAATATGAAATCAAAGTGATTATAGTTTTTTTAAAAAAATTGACCATACCATCTATGAAACAACTTAGGTAGCTATTCTACAAAAAAATTGTTCACCCCTAAAATTTTGGGCCAATCAAAATTTAAGATCAGGTGTAATGTGATAGTCAAAACAAACATTTTATTTTTCTAAGTAAAAAGTGGTATATAAACTAAAAACACATTATAGTTGGGGTTAGAGTGGGAACAGCATAGAGTAGAATGCTCTATTAGTAAAATTTTATGAAACTATTTTTAATTAGGCCACAGAGGGTGGTTTCCTAATTAAAAATTAAAGCTATTTGTGTTTTTTTGTAAAAAGATGACTTCGTTTTGAATTTTATATTATACCTGATCCTGAAATTCGATTAGCCAATATTACAGAGACAAACAATTTTTTGTAAGAGGGCAAGGGCTTTCCTACGAAACCATCTCTTGTACTCTAACAAAAAAATTTTCTTACAATATTTTGTGTTAGAACTTCTTTGTTAAAACATGCTACCCCAACACTAACCTAACCCCTACCCTAACCCTAAACTAACGAACTGATTTATTTTTTTGATTTCACATTCACCAGATCTTATTTAATATGCACATATCGCTACAGATAAAAGCTAAAATAACTGGAATAAAATAAATAAATTGTTAATATTCTGATCATCAACATGTATAAGAATGTCTAACTACTTTATTTAAGTAATTGTAAATGGTAAATCTGATATTCACTTCACAATCACACTAATTACAGTATATAACCCAAATTGATTAATAATTAATATGAATTTTCTGTCACCAAGTTTGCAAAGTAAAAACCTAGCCTCTAGAGAATTAAGTGTTCTTATAGCTTCAATAGTACAATAAAATTTTACATATATTTTGAAATATTAAAGTAAAATGCAAACCAGAATATAAAAAATTACAGTTATGTCAAATTTAACAAAAAAATCAAGCTACTACTGTAAATTACTATGTAAAATACCTGGTTGTTATAAACCAAAAAATAGAAAAAACAGGTTTATGCAGGTTTTTCCACAAAACAGCCAATAGAATTGCGATAAACTTGAAATAGACCCAGTATAAATCAAGGGGTATTTTCTATAGTAATTTACGGTACTAATACATTAATATGTGAAATTGTTATATATATTACTCTATATTATATGATTGTCAAATAGAGAGCTTCTATTAGTTAACTGTATTAAAAAAAATTTACAAAACTTACTTTACTGACCAAGCTGTTATTTAAACCAATTATAAAAATTTGCATAGCCTTAATACAAATCTTTATCTGTTCTGCTATAAATCATAATATGAAATTGATAAAATTTTGATAATTTCACTACAATATAATATAGTATACACTATTCTAACTCCCTTTAAACAACTCATGTACCTAGTTTTAAAGGCAAAATATTCTTTGGACAGTTGTGAACACTGTGGATGTTTGGATGTGGACATGGGTAAAAAAAGTCTTGGACATAGTAGACACGTCAACAATGTTATTGAGTATAAAAGTGACTATTTAATCAGAAATTATAAGTCCAAGTATGAATTTATTATGAGCGTTTATGAATTTTTGTATGTATATAACCTTGTTATTATAACAATAATAATATTATATTATATATATACTAAAATAATTCACACCATAAATCTGCACACTGATTGGTCTTTTATTCTTGATTTGAAATAAGTACAGAATCTTGTTTTTGCAGTTCTTCACAGATTTTTAGCAAAAAATCTGTGCAAATATTTAAAAAGTATAATCTTTGCAGATTATAATAGGCGCTACCTATTATAATCTGCAATAATCTCCAAAATTATAATTTCAATACTTATCTGCTAGTAAGAACACAAGAAAATCAATAAACAAAACAAAATGAAAATAAATAAATAAATAAATAAACATGTTTTTTTATTCACTTTATTATTATTATTATTATTTTTTTATTCTGATTTTTTTATTTAAAATTTGAAATAACAATAGAAAATGATAGTAGGAATAAAAGTAAATTTATGGTTATTCCCCATAATAAGGAATAATTGGAATTTACTTTTATTCGCATGTATGTACTTATTTTTTTTTAATATTTTTTTTTAGTATTTTTTTTATCATTTTATTTTATTTTTTAAGAATAACTATGATTAATCAGGGAAATTACCAGTTATACAGATTAGTGATCTGTGCATAAATACACTATAAGTATTTTTTTTTGTTTACATTGTTTTTTTTGTTTTTTTTGAAAACTAATTAATTTTTTTTTTAGCAACCACTTTGGTACCTTCTCTTCTCGTCTTGGATTTTTCGTTTGCTAGTGCATCATGAAGTCTTTGTATGTTGGAGCTGTTACTTGAAGTTAACGTATAATAGTGCTTAAATCGCTAATATGTTGAAGTCATCATATAGTAGTGCCTTTATTTGTATGTTAAAGTCATCGCCGTCGTCATATATTGTATCTTTGTCAGGTAGTGTTAATTTTGTGTTGGCATTTTTGACACACTACTAATCTCGCTAGATGGGTGTCACTTTTTTCTTTTGTTTTTTCTTTTTGTTTTATTCTTTATTAGCTTTATCAGGAAAATAAATAAGGCACAGATCTGCACAAATCTGTGACCCTGGAAAATTTTACAAATTTTGCAATTACATGTGATTCAGTAGTCCAAATTTAGTGCTTTTGGTACCATTCGATTCGTCTCGATGAAACAGATCGAATAGTACCAAATCATTGAATTCCAATCACTAGAACACAAGAAAATCCTATTTATGTGAATTTTATAAACATCGAATGATCTTGTCAACCAGTGGTCCAAATTTAATGATTTTGGTACCATTTGATTCCTCTCAATGAGACAGTTTGACTGGTACCAAAACGTCAAAATTGGATTACTGGTTAACAAGTTATTTGTAAAAAAATAATTTGCGATGCAGTTTTGCGCAAAAATTTAAAAAAGAAATTTAAATTTCTGTGCAAAACTGTACTGCAAATCATTTTTTACAAATAAATTGTTAACCAGTAATCCAATTTTGAGTTTTTGGGACCATTAGAACTGTCTCATCAAGAGAAATTAAATGGTACCAAAATCATTAAATTTAGACTACTAGTTAGCAAGATCGTTCAATATTTATAAAATTCACATAAATGGGATTTTCTTGTATTCTAGTAATTGGAATTCAATGATTTTAGTACCATTTGATCTGTTTTATCAAGACAAATCGAATGGTACCAAAATCGTTAAATTTGGACTACTAGATCACAAGTTATTGCAAAATTTGTTAAAATTTTTCAGGGTTACAGATTTGTGCAGATTTGTGCCTTATTTATTTTCCTGATATCTTGCTTACCTTCCTTTTAGTGTTGATTTATTATTAGTGGCATAGAGGGTGTGGCGATATAGAGAAGCTTTCGGGTTGTCACCCCAAGCGACAGGTCTAGAGTTCAAATCCCACTGGAGACGAATTGAAAAATAGGCCTGTATTATAGTAACATTTGTTCATCGTTCGGTCGGGTATATTACCTGTAACCGTGGTACCACCATCTCGAATGGAAGCATTAGCGCAGTTGTATAAGTTATACAGACAAATCCAAGAGACCGGAACAACTGAAACACATCCCAAGCAAGGAGGTAAGGAAGCTCTTCCAACAGTACTACAGAAAACCGGGATTTTAGCTGGAGACCGAAGAACCGGACGGAAAAAGCCCTATAGCAAGAGGGGACACCAACCTGGCCACCGGAGTCATACCGGAGTAAAAGGACCTATGTTTCAGAATTAGGTACCAAGGAGAGGGAGTCCGTTAGGCGCCTAAATCCAGCTAACCAATCCTTTCGGGCTAACTGGTTTGGTAGTTTGGGAGAGATTGGTAAAGGTTGAAAGAAGGGTCAGATGTGAGTACTGAGGATCGGAATGAACCTGTAAGGGCAAACGGAACTCACTAGCCAGTGAGAGGTGGAAGCATGGAGGCATGTACATGTCAAAACCCAACAGGCTCTGGGCGTACTCATATGGGAGTCTTCAGACACTAAGAAGTGCTGGGACCACCAATACGGGTATAGCTGGTACAAGTGCATGTAGTGGTAACATGGTCCCCCTGAGCCTCATGATGCCAGCCAACTATATCTAGTACTGGAAGCATTTGCGAACAAGCCCGGTTACATTGTTACCATAGAGAGAAGTACAGTTGTTCGCACATTACCAAATTCAGAACGTTGAATCCTAGGCCCTGAAGTTGCAGGAACCCGGCTAGTTATGGCAGCATGCAGGCTTGAGATACTTACCCAATGTGGTAGAGACAGCTGCATGGCTTGAGATACGAACTCCCAAGAAGTACGCCATTAGGGGATCTCAGGTACACCAATCTAGAAGCACAAAGCGCCTACCTAGCAACATACACCAAATTGGAAGTGATGATACTAGGTAGTGTGAGTAAAGTGACGGATATGTGAATACCAATTGTTGGTCAGAGAAGGACGTACAAACCAGATCAGTCATATAAATAGGAATATGGAAGGCTCTGGTGGGTTTTAGCCGTGGATAAATAGTTGTATTACCTAAAAGTCCTAGTTCCAATACTTGTATATAATATGTATGTACTTCGGCAATATGTCAACTTACTTAAATATTAATAAAAGTTTGGGGCAGGAGCTTCACCCGGGGTTCCTCCTAATATAAAAAAAAATTATTAGTGGCATAAATTTTCTTTGGTGTTATTGTTTTAGTACTGTCATTACCGGAGTCACACTGTTATAGTACCGTTATCATTTTACTTCATCCTGTCTAAAAGCATAAATCATGTGAGGAACTTTTTAGTGATCTTTTATATTGATGTTTGGTTGGTTAGTTAGTTAGATTTAGGGTTATAGTTAGGATTAGATGGTTTTGATTTAGGGCTATGTTAGTTTTGATTAGGGTTAGGGTTAGAGGTTCTGTTACTATGGAACAATTTTTGTTTGACCAAGTATATTTATCACATAACAATGTTTTAGAATGTTTGTTAAACAATGATTTTATTATAAATTAATTTTAATAAATGTCATGAATCATAATTAAAAGAAATGTAAGTTTCTATTTAACCCTCTAAATCCAACTTATTATAAACTCTACTCTAAAACTTAAAAATTTGATAAATTTATCTAAATCCGATTATGCATTTTTATTGGTCGGTATGCAAATTGTGTAATAGTGATTTCCCCAGTTAAGATTAGCAATTCTCTTATTTTTTATTTTTATTTTTTTATTATTATTATTTTTTTGTTTTATTTAGATCGAATTTTTTTATTTTCTTTTATTTTTTTTTAATATTAGAAGTATAGCTCTTGCCCCAAACTTTTATTAATACTTAAGTAGATTGACATATTAATGCCATAAATATATACATATTATATACAAGTATTGAGACTAGGACTTCAGACTATAAACACTAGTTGAAATTTTTTAATATGATAGGCCGATATAAAAAGATTAAAGGCAATATGTAACAAACCAAATATTATAAAATCGGGTAAAAGATATTTGACTAATTAATATAACCATATAAATATCTGCTATCTGATATCTTGTTGGCATATTAATTTTTTAAAATATAAACCAAAAAAAGGCTGATATTATTAAAGTTTATATAACAACTAAATATCAGCTTATAATATAAACTGATATTCTAGTAAACAGCTACATTATAAAAAGATATAATACTGAGTAGTTAAACTGTTAATTGGTGATCCGCGAGTCAACCAGCAAGTGGTCATAGTGAAACGTGATGTGGATTACTTATAAAAATTAGGGGTTTGCGAATGTGGAGTGCACACATCTAAAACTTTTTTATACTAAGTTAATCACTCTTCTGACTTAAGAGACTTTTGTAGAGCTCGTCAAGACGCATCTAATGGTGGGTAGTGCGTCAAAATCGGCCTGGTGGGTGCTGAGATATCTTTAAAAAACGTTTCTTTTACTATATAAATTTCTTTGCAAACAATATTATTGTTTGTAAAGAAATTTACATAGTAAAAGAAACGTTTTTTAAAGATATCTCAGCACCCACCAGGCCGATTTTGACGCTCTACCCACCATTAGATGCGTCTTGACGAGCTCTACAAAAGTCTCTTAAGTCAGAAGAGTGATTAACTTAGTATAAAAAAGTTTTAAATATGTGCATTCCACATTCGAAAAACCCTAATTTCTATAAGTAATCCGCGTTATTTTTCACTATGACCACTCTCTGGTTGACTCGCGGATCACCAATTAATTATAATTAAAATTTATGCTGATATTTTATTATTTTATGTTGATATATAACGATAAATTAGTGATATTATATGCTTCTTAATAATATATTACTGATTCTATTAATTTATTTTTTTAAACTAAATTAAGCCAATATTTGGTTGATTGATTTATTTTTCTATTTTCATTTTCTGATATATTTCTGATTATATACATTAATAGAAGATATTTTACTGATTTTATTAATTATCGCTATTTAATCTTTAATTTAGACAGATAGGCAATGATATATACTGATATTTTTATGATATTATACATTATGCAAAGATATTTAATAGATTCTATTAATTTATTTTTTAAACTAAATTTAAGCTGATATTTGGTTGATTGATTTATTTTTCTATTTTCATTTTCTGATATATTTCTGATTATACACATTAATAGAAGATATTTTACTAATTTTATTAATTATCGCTATTTAATTTTTATTTAGACAGATAGGCAATGATAGATACTGATATTTTTACAATATTATACATTATACAAAAATATTTAATAGATTCTATTAATTTATTTTTTTAAACTAAATTTAAGTCAATATTTGGTTAATTGATTTTTTTCTATTTTTGTTTTCTGATATATTTTTAATTATACACATTAATAGAAGATATTTTACTGATTTTATTAATTGACCAGTTATAAAAATAGGATGTAATTCGGTTATTTACATATACTTATACAATAACTATAAATTATCTGATATATTATTATCTGAACCACTATCATCAGAATCACTGTTATCTGAACCACTATCACCAGAATCATTGTTATTCGAACTATTATCATCAGAATCATAGTTATCTGAATTTTCACTTCCTGAACTAATACGGTTTGAAAATTCAGGCAGTGTTCTTCTCTATGTTTTATACTTTGCCATGGACGATTTCTTGGTAATTATACTAGATTATACATAAGGACAAAATTATTTCAGGTTCTAAAACCTGAAATTAAAATTTGAAGACAAAATGTTTTTGACCTATTTTACTTAAAAGACGAAACTATTTGATACTTTTTTTGAATAGACGAAATTATAAGGAACATATCTATAGAAATTTTATTTGCTTTTCTTTATAAAAAATTTTAATTTTCTCTAATGAAGACAAAATAGGCCTTTTTTAAAAATCAATTTCGATAGCATCACTATACTATATTGACCAATTTCGGGTAAGGCCATATGGGATTGCTGTGTTCGTGGATCGACATATTTCTCTTGACATTTCAGGTACATACATACTACTTTTTTGTTTTGTATACAGATTTTTCTGAACTTTCTTTCGATGACGACATTGTTATTTTACTATTATGGTTTTTATATTGGGTAAAATGTGTATTGATATTTTTGCAAGATTTTAGCAAGAAAATTTATGCTCAATTAGCATCTTAAATCTATATATATAAACAATTCAAAAATTTATGCATATCATAGATTTAATTACTGATCACTAATTAAATTATCAGAATTAATTTTTCTTGTAATATAAATAAAACATGGAAATGATTACGCATTTAATAAATTCTCTTAAGAATGCATTTATTTTTTCTTTCTGGAAAATGTCAATTTCTTCTTTTTTAAAAAAAATACAATAAAACACAAATATTTTTGTATAGCATTATTTTATAGCATTATAAAAAGCATTATACAAATATAGTAATGTTATAAGTACAGAAAGACTATTAATGATATGCATAGAAATCTTTGAATATTAACTGTTCACTAAATATCTTCTCAAAAGAAAAACAGTTGAAACCTTAAAGGTTGCGTCAAGATAAACACAAAACATTTAACAAAGTAAACTTTTATATACGAACAGTAGAAGATATAAGTAGAATTCTTAGAATACTTATGACTTAGACTGCATAAACATTTTAAATGAAACAAAACTCTTCAGAAAGTACGTGTTATAACCATAACAAGGAAAAATAATCTTAATCACGAGAGCCAATATTCTATAAAATGTATATACCAAGTTTTTCACTCATATCATTGCTATAATGAATGTATCTTCTCAAATAAAAATTTTTTTTTGAAAAAATAATACCAATTTTCAATTATTTAATCTAACTAAAACTATTCACATATCTTTCTAAAAAAAGGTAAATTATTTTCCTTTGCATATATTCCTAGTCAAAAATTATTGCATTTGTCTTTTACCTAAATATATTATAGAATTATACTACGTACGTATATAATGTACGCAATATTAAAACTTTATCCGAATACGGAAAACAATGTCAAACATTTATAATCATGCATTAGAATGCATATAATGCTCGAGTAATCAAGAACAATACCAAACTCTAATAATCATATAAAATAAGATTGGTGCATTGTCAAGTGAAAGCTATATTATTTTAATATAGAATTTTTCTAACTATAATCCATAGTGATGATCACCACTATCACGTGATGTTACACAAATAGAATTTATTATGTACATGCAAAATTATGCAAATACATATTATATGTCATGTGCTAGCTGCGAGCATTAGCGAGCAGCTAGCCGTTTACCTGCGGTGCTTTTTACTAAAAATCCTAGTATCTAACAACTTTCTCAGAAAATATCATTCATTATACAAAATACCCAATGTATAAAAAAAAAGTGAATAAATCCCACATGGATATGTATCATGTGCTAGCTGCTCGCTATGGCTCGCAGCTAGCCGTTTACTTGCGGTGCTTTTTACTAAAAATCCTAGCATTTAACAACTTTCTCAGAAAACATCATTCATCATACGAAATATTTAATGCATACCTACGTTTTAATATAGCAATAATAAGAATCATAATAAAAAAAAAGCGGTTTTACTTTCTTTTTTGACTGTACTCAAATGGTTTCTATATATATAAGTTCATTCTACCACGTTATATCGTTCATTCAGACCAATATGATCGTTAGTTATCTTTACATATAGAAAATACTTTATGGAAAATGCGCAACTAAACTATCAAGTGAATGCTGATTCATAAACGTTGAATTACAAGAATTACGAAAGGTTTATTACATTTAATATGGCCAAATATGGCCTACAACCAAAAATCGCAAAATCATATATTGCTAAGCCTACACTACACATCTCTTAATAAAAAACTGCGAAATATAATTACAGTACGTATAATAGCTTCAATTCTTGCCTTTATGAATTGCTTTAAACAACATTGTTCCTTACTAGTTTCTAAAGTCTGATCCCTTTGCTATTAATCGATTCAAGCTTTAGGAGGCAAAAAAATTTCATTATCGAACTTATAATGCCCATGCCTGTTAGTGACCTAAACTCATAACTATCAACAAAAAGATGTATAAGTATACCAATACCAATAAAGAAAACAAGCGAGAAAATTATTAATACTTATCTAATGCTGTACAATATCATATGAATTAATGTGCTACTTCATATTAGAATATACCATTGCTGCTTAAAAATAAACTTCGTTAATAAAGTTTGAGTCATTAACTACATATCAAAATTAATGACTAATAGTAGAATAGTAGACAAGATTTTGATATTTCATGACTTATTCTCAAACCAAATATTCACGATCATATATCACAGTTGCAAATGTGTTATGAATTTTGCTTTGGCGCTTACATATGCTTTTACTATATACATGACTATTTGAATTATGAAAAATACCCTACTCTACGCTATCGTTATTCTGTTTGCATGTACATGCGTTATGTCCTGACCCGCCACAAATGTTACAAACATATTTTCTTCTATTTTCACCCATAGCATGACTGTTATTTGGATTAATATTTGAAAAAGATATCCGTAAATTGGGATCCTGAGGATTCATTGCATGATGAATATGTGCTGATCCGTCATGACTTTGGTTCTCTGAAGAACTTTTTAATCTTTTTGTTAAGGCCGTCCATGATGCTTTGTAACTAAGAGATTATTTATGATCGTCAATCCTAGTTGATCAGAACCGCTTTCAACGTTAATATTCATCTTCTTGTCAACAAAAAGAGTGATCATATTAATCAACTCTTCATCAAATCCAAAATCCAACACAAGATTAAGGGCCTTCTTCATCTTACCAAATCCCTTAGCATATCTAACTTTTTTATTACATAATTGTTGATTTGTTGTACTGTATGTATTAACGCCCCAAATTTATTTGATACTATGGAGATCTGGAACAATTATTTCAGTTGCCTGTTGTTGAAACGTTGTTGAAATCATAATGCTTTGCCGTTGCAAAATCTCTAAGCCCGTATTCTGAAGATTATCCCAGTACCAACGCCTTGCCAATAACCCAATATGAAATGTTGCTATTTTTGTTCACTTGAAAAAAATGCGCACAAACTATGCTACGTTTTATAATAGCTATGCAAGTGCAAAGATGCCTGTCATCGGTTAATAATATCACGTAGTGTTTGTAAACCGTAGATAAGCCTATAATTTCCCATATTTCAATGATGTCATTAAGATTAAAGTTTCTTATTAAAGCCATTAAAGAGATCTGTGGTCTATCAAGCTGATCTTTTAGAAAACTGTTATCATAATCTAAATAAACCTATAAAAAAACAAGTTTAAAAAAATCAAATTAAATAAAGAACACAAGAAGCAAACGATAAAACCTGTAATCCTTGAATATCGTCTCTTGAACGTAACTGTGCTCGATATAAGAGAGACCCAATAATTTGTTGCTGTTGCAAAGCTAGTATATGAGGTGTTAAACATGATTTCAATACCTTAACGACTTTTGGAAATACAGATTTAATTATCGAGAGGGCTTAGTAGTTGTTATGTCATGCCCATTTGGATTCATTGTCTAGGAGAATCTGTATGTGCTGATAAAGTTCATGCAACGAAGAGGTCCTTTTTACACCTTCCTTAATTAATCGATTCATTACTTCAACGCGTTGGGTACTTTGGATACCCGCTGTAAAAAATTTCAACTGATAGCATCAAGCCCATAATCTGATACAGCCTTGTAATGTTCTATTAAGATAATCATGAGCTTGTGGATACTTATTCAATAAGTGTGACCAACGCCTATAAAAATCTTCCTCGAACGTGCTATTTCGTGTATGCAGAAACTCACTATAAAACTCATTAAACTGCTTCCTGAGTTTACCTCGTAAATTTTTACGGATATTTTCCTGTATATGAAAGATGCATAGAAAATGCCGTGTAGTAGGTAGTTTTGTGGAAATGACATTACTCAAAGCAGGGTCAGTGTCAGAAAATAAAGCCACTGGTGATATATTATTAGTTGCATTTCTAAAACATTCCAAAAACTATTCATATGATTCAGTGGTTTCATCTTATGATAGCGCTTGAGCCACCAGCCTAGTTTTGGTGTTGTTGTCAATTATTACTAAAAGAGTGAGGTACATATCGAACCAGTCGTCTTACAGGTATTGTCTGTTTGGACTATATCAATATAGTGGATCAACTGCTGTTGTTGTAATGGCGACATCCAGAACAACTCTATTAGCCGATTGTCGTATGGGTCTAGTCGAGTATTAACGATCCAACCAGAGTCCTCGTTTTTTAGCTGCAACAAATCTTCTACAAACCGTTGTACTTCTCGATGACATTTGCTAGATGTAGTCTGAAACTTTTGAATAGCATTGTAGAGATTGGGTTTATGAATCGTATAATCATGAAATTTTGCCGTCAAAAGTGGGAATATTTGCTTAGACCCCATATTCCCCTTTGTAACATAAAATTTTATCTTTTCCATAATTTCAGGTGTTAATTTTCTATATTTAGGTGCATATAACGCAACATCAGGCTCCATTCGATGGTTATGCTCCCCTATAATGCTTGTAATAATAACATTAGCGATTGATTTTGGCTTTGATAAGTTTATATGCCATGGGCATGCAATCTTCCCTGAATTTTGATTTTGTTGACGAGCAAAATCAATGACTTGATTGCTAATATTCCCCCAGAATGGGTACACTCAAACGTGTGTCATCTAACTTCGCCATCATTACTCATTACCCTCTTTCGATGCAAAGAAAAACCTGCAGCCTTAGCATAATTGTTGAGGCGTTCCTCAGCTAAGTCCCATGAATCAAATGAAGCTCCTACTGAAAGTTGAAGGTCCTGTTCTACTTCTACAATTGATTCTGTTGCTTCATTTATTTCAGAAATTGCTAACCCTTCACTTATATTACTTGCAGTTTCAAGATCGATCGAAGGACTATGTGGTGATGTTGAAAAACTAATATCTAATACTTCTAAAAAAATGCTTACAGATAACCAGTTCATATTTCAATATGCCGTAATGAAATAATTCTAAAAACTTACCTTCCATAATTTCCTTGTAGATACGAATGCAGTTAGTAAAGAAGACACATTGCAAGGAAAAATAACAAAGCAAAAGAGCGAGAGAATACAGCAGAGCAAGGAACCACAACAGAGCAAAAGCAAAAGAACACGGCAAAGCAAGAAAACACGGCAAAGCAAGAGAGCAAGAGAACGCAACAGAACAAGAACACAAGAGAAATGATAAAACAAGAGCAAGAGAGAACAGTTGGAAAATAGTAGCTAATGGGAGTGCGAAAATGAACGAAAAACTGGATAATAAAAAATAGTAGTGAAAAAAAGTTGAATTAAGTTGTCAATGAAGTAATAAAAAGATGCGACGCATCATTAAATATGCTCAAAGAGCACTTAGAAAAGAAAATATACTATTGAAAGAAAATAAATAACAGAATAAATAAGCAATTTTAAAATTGAGAGGTGATTAAAGTAAGTCAATGTTAGTAATGCAGTAATGCTGTAATGCAGTAATGTGAACGTCTTAGAAATCTTAGAAAGGTAAGTTAGAAATTGTTCTAACACGATCGATAGTGATGATCGATATAGTATTAATCACGTGATCTCATGTGATAGTGGTGATCATCACCATGAGTGATTTTAATTATATTTCTTTAATATAATTATTATTTATTTAATGATATTTAAGTAATATTAATTTAATATATATATATAATGCTCAAACTTCTATTTGAGTACAAAAGAATTCCAAAGAATAATGCAGAATATGTGATAATTTGGCTATTGATAATTTCTTTCACATATCTTGCTCTTATAATGATATTAATATAAGGGTTTAAGAATTTAGTGCACCCTGCACTGTAGTGCACTCTATAGTAACAAATACAAATACAACAATGATTAGAGTTAGGGTTAGAATTAGGATTAGGGTTAGAGTTAGGATTGGAGTTTCAAAATATTAGTAAAACCGCGAAAGGAGCATTTTTTGTTAGTAACACAACAGAGGTTACTCTAGAACCCCAGACATCTCTTATATAGGTCATAACTGGATTTTGGCCAATTTTGACCTAATTTGCTAAAAATGACAAAATCTATTTATTTAAATAACTTTGATTCAGTAATCAAAATGAATGAACTTTTTTTTGTTAGATGCGCCTCACTGAGAGCTTCATTTTAAAAAAAAAGTTCATTCAAATTGGACCACTGGATGTCAAGATAATTGCCAAAAACTGATTTTTTGCTTTTCAAATTTTGGGGTTTTTGCTAAAATGCGTAACGTATGACCTCTGTACTACATGTTCGGGGTCCTTTACTCTAGTAAAATTTTGAGATACATAAAGAGGTGCACCGCAGTGCAGGTGCACTAAATTTTAAAACCTTTAAGGATAGGGTGTACAAATTTTTAATTTCATATAAAATCGATTGTAGATTAACTTTGTGTAACCAATTTATATGATATCATATGATTTACATGTAAACATCATATGTTCTGACCAATCAATTCTTTGTACAACCTACAAAAATCATATAGCGTCCTACAAAAATTTAATTATATGCAATGATATTGTGCAACTTCATTATTATAAACAAACTATTTAAAACTACCTATTATATAAATTTTATACAAATTGGTCAAGATCTTAAAAAAATTTATCAGATGCATTTTTTTATTTACTATATAAAATTCCAATATACCATGTAGATTATATGAAAAATGATCTATGTTCACCCTACCCTCAATATAATGGTTTAATTTTTTTTTATTCAAGTACGAAAAATCTTTGGATTGAGTATTGTTAACAATAGAAGTTTACACATTTATGCTCATAACTCTTGATCCAAGAAAGCTACCGTTATGAAATACTACCATTGGAATCAGCTCGACGAGACGGTTCGAATGAGCACAAAATCATGTGATTCTGATCACAGGATCCCAAGATCAGATGACATTTGAGCTATAACCAATAAACTGACCATGTGACCTCAATTCTATTGGTGTCTAGTGCCGATCAATTTTCTACGATTTCTACTATATCTACTAGATCTATCATTTCTACAAGAACTACAAGATCTAATATTTCTTTTATATCTATTATATCTTTAATATATAGTATATCTAGCATATCTATTATATCTACTATATTTATGTAATGTTACAAAAACGCGCTATATGTAGTATTTATTATTGATATTATAATCTTTATTATTATTATTTATACATGTAATTTTCTATAAAAGCACTGTCTTTTGTCCTTAGGACAAGACAAGTGTCTTCATACACTTAAACTGAAATAAAGATACAATTCTTGGTATCTTCATATACCATTAATTGTTTGCCTCTTAGCCTTACACATAAATCACTACAAAACCTCTTTGTTAAGTCCCTGTTTGGACGCCATAAACTGTAAAAGCTGTAAACTTATAGTCTCCATACTATAACCAGCAGTCTCCAGAAGTTCTGGAAGAGGTGAACTTTTCGGGTTGACAGTATTTATTAAGTTCGTTCGTATATCTTCATAATGAAGTAATTATAAATAATATTATAGCAATATTAATATAATATTTTAATTAATTTTATTCAGTTCGGAAAAACTTCAGATCAAGTAATTATTAAGTTTGTCGTATATCTTTCTAATTATCTTTTACCTAAATATATTATAGTATTATACTACGTATATAATGCATACAACATTAAAATTTTAACTAAATACAGAAAGAAGATCAAAGGAACATGCATTAAAATGCATATAATGCTTAAGTATGAAAGAAAATCAAAGAACAATACTGAACTCTGATAATCATGTGACAATCAGATTAGTGCATTGTCCAAGTAATAAGCACATTATTTTAATGTAACCATTATTTATTTAATAATATTTAAGTGATATTAATTTAATATATATATAATGTTCAATTTTCTATTCGAGTACAAAAGATTTTCAAGGAATAAAGCAGAATATATGATAATTTGGTTATTGATAATTTCTTTCGCATATCTTCCTAATAAATTTATTTTTAAATAACATTATGTATTATATTTTAATTTATTTTTATTCAAGTACATAAAAACTTCAGATCGAGTAATTATTAAGTTTGTTCATATATTTTTCTATTAAAGTAATTATTTATAATATTATAATGATATTAATATAATATATGCAGCTTTATTTATAAATTTTAATTCAGTATAGGAGATATAAGATGATAATACAGATAATAGAAGATAATTACCATGTAGCTATCAAACTTATAAAAAGGATGGTATCCTTCCTAGAAAATTTCGTTGTCAATTTCAATTCAATATCATATCCAAAATTACTTTTCGCAACTAAATCAATTCTCTTTCACCTTTTTTTTACCTTAAAATTTTTTTCTTATTAATTTTTTCAATTTCTATATACAATGGAAAAAGAAAAGCTACTTCTCAAGGCTGAAAGCTGCAAGATGTCGAAAAAGAGAGCACGCAAATATAAGAAACAAAAATATAAGATTTTGGTAAGCCAATATAATAATTTATTAATAACAATTAATTATTAAATTTATATTTTTAGTAGACGCAAAGGTAATCACTACAGTGATTGCAGAAGCAATCGCTACTGTTCAAGGCAAGAGGAATAGGAGGCAAATAGAACCAGAACTACCAAAAAGCTCTAGCTCTAGTAGTGCAGGCACTACTAGTAGCGATGATGAGAAAGGAAGATCAAGGAAAGGAAGTATTATAGCAGAAGCAGTAGTCATTCCAGCAGCAGCAGCAGTAGCAGTAACAGTAGCAGCAGTAGCCCTATAACAAATTGCAGCACGGAATGATACTGCAATACACGAAAAAATTTGGATATGGAACCCCATGAATCTGCACATAAATCTATATGAGACAATATATGAAAAAGCACGTTTAAAGCACGTAAAAAGGCGCAGATTCCATGCAACAGTGCATGTACTAATATGAATTTTATGTGTTTTCGCGTGCATTGTCTCATGCATATTTACGTATAGGTAATATATAATAGCATATATCCATACATAACACATAATAACATATATCCATATATACATTTATACATATTATTTTATTATTAACTAAATATTATAATTTTATTACTAAATTTTTTTAATCTTTATTAATTAAATTTTATAGTTTATTAAGGGCCTTTACATATATTACCTAATATTTTAGGGGTGGAGGGTCAGCTGAGATTTTAGGTTAAACAATCTAGAATACTAGCCAATCAAAATCAAGAATTATTTAACTATAATTATAAAAAAATTTGAGATAAATATACTTTTTTGTGTAACAAAATCGAGCATTTTGATTGGTCTTAGGTGGGGGTCTGGTCTTTTAGTAAATGGATATTAGATAATATATGTCATGGCCCTAACTATATTCTATTAATTTTATTATTTTATTATTGATTAAATTTATAATACAAATTAGTGATACAGGTTAACTCTGGCCCAATGACTGGGTCGATAAGCAGGTCGACCCTCAGCCAGTGTTTAAAATTCAGATCTAAATCTATATGCACAGCGTGCAAGAATTGGAAAGGTTTTAAGTGCACAAACAACCAACCTGTTGCACATGTGTGCATGTAAAAAAAAATTTTTCATGCACATATATTTTTATCACACATGTCCTCATAATATTTGTTGCCATGAAATGCGAATTCACTTTTTAATTATATTATTAATATTGAAGGAGTAAAATCTATTTCAAGTACACTTTGTAAAATACTACAAATACATCTTTGAATCTTAGTAGTAATATGATTTCTGATAAAGGTGCAAAAATATTTGCTGATTCGCTTTGTAAAAATACCTTTTTGACTTATTTAAATCTTAATGGAATCAAATTGGTTTTGAAGGTTTAAATACATTAACGAAGGTCCTTGGCAAAAATTTGACTCTTACCCATTTGGATATTTATTTTGATTGTTGCATGCAAATATTCTATAATTACATTATCGTAATGGTTTGTCATAAATTATTACTACATTTTTGAGACTTTCTTAAAATGAATTAAAAAAATAAATCATTATTCTTACCAACTAGAATTTCATATGATCATACTTATTTTATAATAGAATGGCCTCAATTCAGCATCAACTCCAATAATTAAAATAAAAATGATCTGTAATATTATATTTAGTATGTTCCTGGTTTTAGCATGACTGCATCGCACAGCTACCCTAATTCATTTCTGTCTACTTACAAACATTTACTATAATTATTCATATATTACTGTATTATTTATAGTAATAGCGATAGTAATTGCTTAAATTAGAAAAGTAGTAGATTTGCAAATTACAAATTATTATCATTATAACTAATATTGTTAATATATATTATTAATATATTTTGTGCATTTAAATTTAAAGTTCTCTCTTGCATATAATTTTTTGTGCATAAAAATTTAAAAAAATTTTTTGTTGCACAAAACTTTTTGTGCATTTTTTTTATAAAATTTTAGATGCACATATGTGCACTTAACTTGTTAAAATTTTATGGGCATTAAAATATATATGTGCACATGTGCATCGTGTGCATACCAATTTTAAACACTGCCCTCAGCCTGCACCTTTGTGGTCTGGGCCGGCTAATAAAAGAAGTGTTGGAATCTTTTCTCTTCTAAACTTATTTTCAGGCTAGAAATTGAATAAAAATTAGCTAGTCATTTATAATAATTTAAGAGAAGTTGGCTTATTTAGGTGATAAATTGGCAAATGGCAAATAATATAAGGATCAGAAATGTTCAGTGGCATAGACAATCAATCAACATAAAATACTAACGTGCCGAAAGTTTCTCAAGGACAAAAAAAATAATAATTAATATTAATAGAGTTTGGCAAGAAACTATCTGATGGGCTTTTCATGTTTAATATAAATATGTCAACTGATTTTGCTCAGAAAAAAATTACACTAGCAAAAGGTCGACCCGGTCAACCGGCCTGAGCTTTTTTAGGATCGACCCCAGCCTATGACTTTTTCATCGACCCGTATTACTAATATGAATACTTTAATTTAATAATTTACATGCCAAAGAAGAAAATAGTTTTAATTACTAAAAATATTTTAAAAGTAACCTAGCAACTAATAATATTGAAAAAAAAGAAAAGTAAAGCAATAGTATCAAAATAAAAGGTTCAAAAAAAAAATCGAAGTGTCTACTCTAGCAATAACTCCAATAATAACAACTCCAAATGTGGCAACTCTAATGGCAGTAACTCAAGAGAGATACTAAAATGTAATAATATTCTGAAAGTAAATAAAAATTGAAAAAAATAATAGTCAGAAAAAAAGCTTTAATACCTCAAAAATGATAAAAAAACATATACCAAAAATGATAGTGATTCCAAAAGAGCAACTTGCAAAGCAATACCTCCAAAGAATAATTTCAAAAGCAATGACAATAACTAAAAAAAAATATATGAAAATTAGTGAGTTGTAAAAAAAAAATTATAAAAATAAAATAAAATAAATAAGTAAATATTTATTTACTTACAAATCAAATGTAATTTGTGTGCATCAAAGTACAGAAATTATTATTGTTAAATGCAAAATAAAAAACAAAAAAATAAAAAATGCGTGTCAATGCATAGAAATTATAGTCATTAAGAATCTTAATGATTATCGCGTTAATGCACGGAATTATGATCGTTAAGAATCTTAATGGTCATAAAAATTATCATTAAGAACATTAACGATTGTGCATATTAATGCACAAAAATTGCGATTATTAAGAAATCTTAACAATATGATTATTAAAAATCTTAACGATATGATCATTAAGAATCTTAACAATATGATCATTAAGAATCTTAATAATATGATCGTTAAGAATCTTAATGATATGATCATTAAGAATCTTAATGATATGATCATTAAGATTCTTAACGATATGATCATTAAAAATTACAGAATCTTAATGATATAGTTGTTAAGATTCTTAATGATATGATTGTTAAGAATCTTAAAGATATGATCATTAAGATTCTTAACAATAAGATCTTTAAAAACAATCATTAAGAATCTTAACGATATAATCATTAGAATCTTAACGATATGATTATTAAGAATGATCATTAAGAATCTTAATAATATAATCATTAAGAATCTTATAGCGCTTTGCAAAAAAATGTGACCCTGTGATTTCACAGTGATGATGACAAAAAATTTCTGAGATTTTAATTATTATTAATCATAATTTTCAATCAATGACGTCTATATTTTATCTAAAATCTTTTAAATTCTTAAAGAATTGAAAAATCCACAAGAATTGGCTGATTTCTCATGATTTACATGATATTATGATCTGCAAAGGTCACACATTTTTGCAAAGTGCAATAATGATATAATCGTTAAGGATGATCATTAAGAATCTTAACAATTGTGCACATCAGCACACGAAAATAATGATCATTAAGAAACTTAACGATTGTGCACTTCAGTATACAAAATTGTGATCATTAAGGAATCTTAACGATTGTGATAACTGTGACGTCAGTGCACTGAAATTATGATCGTTAAGAATCTTAACAATTGTGCACGTCATTGCATGAAAATTATAATCGTTAAGAATCTTAACAATTGTGCACGTCAGTGCATGAAAATTATGATCGTTAAGAATCTTAACGATTGTGCACATCAATGTACAGAAGTCACGTGATCATAAAGATTAATACACATCATTATATGGATATAATACTATGCAAGATAGTACGTGAATTTCAATTTTTCATGTGATAACATGTATTAAATTTTTTGGATGATCAGTTTCTGTGCAGTTTTCATGCAAAACCCATGCTTACCCGCATACAATTTCATATTTATGCATGCATTTCTGTGTATCGAGTTTTCATAGGGCAGTAGTAGCAGTTCTGAGGGTGATCGTCTACTGAGACCACTAACAAGAGAGCAATCATCCCATCTTCGTATAAATATATTATTGCCTTCTCATATCTTTTATGAATAGATTTACTTATATTTTTAATTTTTATTTTATATTATTTTTTTATGTAGGCCAAAATTAAAATATTGATAGAGAGCATAAAGTTGTCATCTCAAAAACCTGATTAGAACAAAAATTGGTCTTCGCAGATGAAGAAGATTCAGAAAAATTTGATCCTGTTTATAATAAAAAATTTGCTCAGATACAAATAACATTCAGGTGCTATCGAAACTATATTGAAATTACCTTACAAGACACAAAGGCGTACTTTAGCAATAAACTTAAATTTAGGCCTAAAAGCATACAATCATGCATGCATTGGAAAAACAGTAAGGTGAACGAGATAATAACAAATTTTTCTTTGTTTTATATAAATTTTTTAATTTATCATTTTTATAAAATAATTTAGAAAAAAAGAAAGAGGCATAGGTATTATCATTTTTGATAAGTGCTAAAAATAAGGGTGTTGATCGGTATCTACGGAAAGATTTGGAGTAGTTTATGACAAGTCAAGGCGGAAACACTTATTATTCTGCAGAAGAATGGGTGACAAATAAGGAAGCAACTGAAAGGGACGGGAGGGATAGGCAAAAAATAAAAAAATTAATATGAGTGAAAAAATGGTAGTGTGGACCTCATATAAGTCAAATATATTATAGTAATGCTAAGTTTACAATTAAATTAATAATATATCATCCTAATACACCCCTATCTATATCATTCAACTTACACAACTTACTAACAATTTGCTGAAATTTTTGTTCAAATTCTTTTCTAATTCCTATTCGAGCATGTTTTGGCACATCTTTAATTATCATACACAACTTTGCCTAAATGAATAATTGTTAGCTTGATGAGTAAAATTAAATGAATAATAAATGTTGCAGCTGATGCTGAAAACGGCTGATGCTAAAATTTTGACCTAATTTGATATGAAAATTTAAAATTTTTTTGTGGTGATTTTTTCGTTTTTGTCTTATAGGGTTAGAGTGAGCTTTGGGAGTACATTTGATATTTAAAGAGTATTTGTGGATTTTAGCAGGGCTTATAGTTTCAAATCGAGATCCCAAATTTTAGCATCAGCTGTTTTTAGCATCAGCTGCGACAATAAATAATTATATACTTTAAATATTTTAGAATCACTCTTAAGTTGATTAGCGCCTATTTTGAAAGCTTTAAAACGTTGATGGCATTTGTCGGTTAATATTATATTGATTTTTGAAAAGTATCATATTGCTTAAACTCGCATTTAATAAGATTAAAAGAAGATCTTTAAAATAAGAGGTTTAGCATAATACTCAATAATTGTTTAGAAATGCTTTAATAACAAAAATAATATCTTCTTGTAGATGACGTTCTACAGTTCCTATTCCTTCAAAATCAAATGCAACATAAATAATTTCTTTTGTGATTGCTATTACAGTATATAGTTTATTAGTAATATACATGAAAATGATATGCTTCATAGTTAAATTATTTATATCAAATAATTAAAATAATTACTTAACGACATCCATGCACTTTCTGTATATCACTATAATATGTTTAATTTATTTCTAATTTAGTGAAACTTTATTCGGAATAAACTATTATTGGAAAAAACTAACCATAGCTGATCCATCAAAGTTAGTTCCTACGAGCTTTATTAAAATTTAAATTAATATTAAAAATGGTAAAAAAAACCCCCAAAGACAAATATAAATAAATAGTACATGATTCATTAAATATGATTTTCCGCAGCTCTGTTCACCCATTGAGGATACTGCTTTGATCTTTCGATTGCCATAATGTTTGAAGATTTTCTCATACCAACCAAGTAATATTTTGTAGCTAATTTTTTTTGAATAATCATAATCATCTTTATTATGTTCTAAATTGTAAGTTCCAGGCACATCAAGTCCATTATAAAGTGGAATTAATTTGTTTTCTTTTGCGACTGCTATTTGAATAGGCACTAAACAGCATAGCTATTTTTAAAATTTATAACATTAATAGCTATTACAGATAAATGATTGATAAATGTGTAAATATAAGTTTTATAACCTAACCTTAATTATCCATTCACCAAGCAAAAATTTGGATGCATGTTGACTAATTATATGACTATCAAATAGATCTTGATAATGTTTAACATTAGTTTTAAATTGACTTAATATAGTAGAGGGCTTTTTAGTCGAAATCTTCACTCTATCTATCATATCAATAACATATTTTTCAAAATTTTCTTTATAACTTAGAGCTTGTTTACAATCTAGAAATATAAATAGTTGTGGGCTACATTTTTTCCATCATCAATGCATGGACTAATTGGAAACTTTTCATATGTATCAGCATAAATTTCATTAGCCCATTAAGTTTTGACTTAGGCAAAATTTTAAAAGAATGCTACTTATTTTGAAAATTTTCAGAAAAACAGCCTTCAACTTTTAAGCGATCGTCAGAAATAATTTCAATAATAAGTTTTTTCTTATTATCAATGATAATGCAATCCCCAATTTCAAAATCAGACTGAAAATTTGTTTCGTGACCAGCTATTTCTGATTGATTATTATGGCTTTTTAAAGGCATAACATGTTCAAGTGATAATTTGTTAATACTTTGAAATTGAAATTCCGTTTTATCAGCAGTAATTTTTACCAAAAAAGATTTAAAACACAATTTATTTAAATCAATATAACTTAAATGAACTTGCTTGTCATAAATATAAGAAAAATGGCAAAATTTTATCTCCTCATTGCTTAATGACAAGTCAATTACTGTAAAAAAAAAGGAAAAATAAGTTAATAATTTTAATGTATTAAAATTGTTAAATTTAAGAATAAAATTATATCAACCTTTTTGTGCTGATGCTTCAAATTCTGATTCTTCAAAGTTGATTACAAAACAAATATGCGCTTTGCTATTTAATAACCCTTCATTCGTAAATGCTACAATACATGTGCTATTTGGAGAACTTAATATATTTACCGTGTTAGCTGGAAGATCTAAGGTCTTTAATCGAAGCTGCTGCATTGTTTTGGTAAAGAAAAATTTCGCCTTTTCATTTTTTTCAATAATGCATAAATTTTCTGTACATTGTATAAAAATTACTTTTAAAATATCAGGGGTATAAATATCTTCAAATGGTTTATCAATTCCTGAGTAATATCCAATATCAAATGGGTTTTCATCAAATTTATAAATTGATAGCTAAATAACATATATGAAGTTAATATAATTGCGCCATATTAAATAACAAATTTTTATAAGCGTGCTGACATTTATTACGATATATAATTATGTATCCTTGATCATTTGTAGGAGAGGGAGTACTCTTATATTAAAGCACTGCTTAAGTGTGTCAGGTTTGTGGTACAGCAAAAATTATTTAAAATTTGTTTAGTTAGGTTTAGGATCAGGGTTAGATGTTAGAGAGGTCATAGATATCGCAAAATTGCCTAATGAAAACTTTTTATTAGAGCACTAAAGGTGTTTCATATACTTGTTTTTGAGAAATAAGCAATTTTTACAAAACGGTCTTTTTTTTAATTTTCTTTATTATTTTATATTATATCTGATCTTGAAATATGATTCATAGTTCATAAAAACTGCACCACAGACCTGTAGTAAAGGATATTTCATAACATACGTCATAGCTTAATAATAAAATGACCTTACTTTAGTAGATTCCGTATTGTAAAATAAAATTAAACCTTGTAGCTTATTTATATCAATTAATGTGTTTTTTTAAGTCCATTAAAAGTTTTAATTTTTTGAATTCGCTGAATTTGGCCATAAAATAACTCGAGCGAATTGTTAGATTATTCCAAATAAAAAGAAAAAAATTTCAACTTTTTAATTGAAAAATCTTTCTGTATGCAAAGTTTGGTTATAAATTAAATAATTAATATATATTGAAATTTGTGCAAATACCTAAATATCGATTTTTTGATTTTCATTTTTTTACCCTCAATTTTGTTGTTTCTCTTGGTAATATCAAATTTTACTTACTTAAAAATGTGTTCATTTGGGTCCAAAGTAAGTTTACGACCATAATAATCGCTCCCTTCGCCTGTAGCTATTTTTGAAGGTTTAAAGTAGAAATATGATTCAGATTTTCAAATATATTTTGAATATCATCATTATCTGTTTGTATTTCATATATAATAATACTAATAAGTGGAGGTATTTCTCGATAATGTTATACGTTAATTTAAACACCTGTTTTACTAATATTTCTATTTTATTGATTTTATTAATAAAGAGAAAAAAAGTTTGTTACTGGTAGTAGGTAGTGATAGTCATTAAAGATGATTTTTTTTCTCAAATAATGTAATAATTGAAAGTGCCAGGAATCCAACACAATTTGCAAGGAATTCTCGGAATTTTTTAAAAGTAGAAAACTTTTGGATTTCACATTATACAAAAATCTTCAATCTAAATGACGAATAAATTAAACTTTAAAATTCTTACCAAAGTTTTTAATTTCAAAACAGTTTGCTCTGTAAATTCAGTAAAATATTAATAAATATAATTACTATTATTTAACAAAATAATATCATAAAAATAATTACCCATTATAACTAAAATTTTCCTTAATTTTGTTACAAATTTTGTTAAAATAATTTTGCTTGATTTCGTTTATCTTAATATCTAGTTTATTTCAAAGGTCTTTTAATGTTGCCTTATGTTTTCAAGAATCCTTTATTTGCTTGTCTACTGAAGATAAGAATTCATTTCTCCATTCATTATATTCTTTGCAAAACAATTTAATTATATCTTCTTTGATATCAGGATAATAATTAAATTCTTTATTGGAAAGATAACCTTGAACAAATTGTTGATCTGATACTTTAGGAATATCAATTTGATCTGAGGTTTTAAAAATTTTTTTAATTGGTTTATAAACAGTAGCAACAATAGATGTATTTTCTTTATTTTCAAAGAAACTTCGATGAATTGTATTAATCAATGTTGGTTTTTCTTTATCAGTAAATGATAAAAGCCATTCCTTGTATTCTTTCAACGTAGAATTTTCTGATTGAGCAATCTCAAAAGAGGTTTGAATTGATAAAAAGTGTTCCTTGTATTCTTTCCACTTTGATGAATTTACATTATTGATAGAACTTTCCAATTGAACAATCACATCAGAATAATCTTTTCCAATTCTATCTTTATCTAAAAAAAACATTTTCATTGATTATTAATTAATATTGAGTAAATGTTAAAAATTAAAGTTTATTATTTATAATTACCAGTATCTTTCATAGGTATTTCAGAAGTTTTTTCAAATAAACTAAGATAAAATGAAGTAATAATTATATTATTTAGCTGTTTTATAGACAATTCTCTAATAATCGCTTTCTCCAAAATCATTTTACACAGTCACTCATCTCATTAACAAGAGATTTGCACCATATATCAAAATTATCTTAATGAGCTCATGGCATTCTAGCATCAATTTTGTTCAAACCTGAGTATTTTTTTTTTTAATAAAATTGATTGGTGCTGGGAAAAGGATTAAAATTGACAAAAAAAAAAGTATTTGCAAGAAATCAATTATCTCAAAAAACATGTATAATTCTAATCAATAATTCATAAGATTGTTAATATTAAAATTTGTCAATTTTAAACTTTTCCTAACACCAAACCTGAATATAATCATTATTAATATAAAAATAATTTGCTAATATACAGTAGGCGCTGAACACTTTTGTTGGATATTTTTACCAACAGTTTCGGGCATATCAATTCATTATTAATCCCTTTTACTGACAGAATTTTTTACTGACTGAATATTTCTTAGACATTTTCTCTGTTAAGATCATAATCAAAATTTACTGTTTTAGAATTTGATTAAGATCAGTTTAGTAGCAAGAATCACTATACTTTTTACTAATGGAGCTAGGATAGAAAATAGGCTCTAAGGAATATTTTTTTTTGGCTAAGTATTGAAGAAAATGCACTCCAATCACCAAATAGTCTTTGAATAATTTCGTGCCTAAACACCCTCAGAGATATTATACAAGGAAATATTACATGACCTTATTTAATGAATACTTACCCATAAATGTTTAGTAATCTATTTTTAAACATATCTTTGAGCAATTCAGAATCAGTAGCAACAATAGCATTTGTGTGATTAACACTTTCTTGATGACCATTAGTAGCCTTTTGCTAGGACCCCGAAGAATATATGTAATACTGGATCTGGCTTTGTATAGACTTATATATAATTTTTCCATATGTTGTATGTTTAAATTTGTATAACCAACTGGTAATTTTTTGAAAAGTTGGATGTTTATTTGTATAACAAAAACAATCTTTATAACAAGTACGATCTTTTTTTGTATAACGATACTATATATACATTGGGAAAATTTTTAAGTAGATATAAATCGATATATACCGTATGTTGCAGCTACCTTTTTTTGCCGATTTTTAACAAAAAAAAACCGTGGGTAGCTTATTTACTATTTTAAGTAATTTAAAGCACAATAAAAGGGTAGCTTATTTTTGAATACAAAACTTTATTAAGTAAAATAAATAAATAAATATGCTGTAGACAATAAATAAATATGCTGTAGACGATAAATAAATATGTTATAAACAATAAATAAATATGCAGAAAAAAATCGAGAGTAACTTATAAAGCGATTTTTGGTCAATCGATTATAGTCGCTACATAGTAAAGTCTAAATTTTACTAAGCAAATCGATTAAAGTCGCATAAGTAACATTGTTCAGCAGATCAAAATACGCGTACCCTGAAAATTTCATACAAATCGGAGAACTTTTTATTATTTGACTTTTAATTTTTACGTTCAACGGTTTTTTTTTTATAAAAAAAAATCCGTTGAACGTAAAAATTAAAAGTCAAATAATAAAAAGTTCTCCGATTTGTATGAAATTTTCAGGGTACGCGTATTTTAATCTGCTGAACAATGTTACTTATGCGACTTTAATCGATTTACTTAGTAAAATTTAGACTTTACTATATAGCAACGTTCATCGATCGTATGGGTAGCTTATTTTCGGAACTAAAAATTTTGTTGTTGAATTTGAACACGGTTAACTACTGCCCTTTTTTTTCTAGATAGGTTTCTGATTTTCTCTTCGTCACTTTTTTTTGTGTAATTATGTTTTTGGCTTTGGTGGTTAACATGATCATACTGGTACTCAGATCTGAAATTGTATAATTTATAGTAAATTTGAACTTATATGATAATTTTGTATAAAGCTTTTAATAAAATTAAGTGTATAAAGTTATATTAAAATTTTGAGTCTGGATCTGAGTTATATCAGAGTTCTTCGGGGTCCTCTTTTGCTTTTCTACTTCAAAAGAATCTAATAACTCCTTTTCAATCTGCAGAGCATGAGACAAGCTGATCAAATGATCAAACTCAATTGATGAGCTAATCTGAAAGGAACAATCATTTTCTTTCAAATATTTTAAGATAAAAGATTCTAATTCAGAAGCAATAGTTGTATGTTCATGGCATTTAGTTATTTTTTGAAGTTCATTCTTGTGACAGGTAAAGAATGATTGATGATGGCAAGATTCTATCGATGTAGCAGATGGAAAACCTGGAGCCAGATTCAACTTGGTATTTATAGGCTCTGATAAATTAAGCTTTTTTAAAAAATATATTAACAATATTGTACTGTATATTACAATTAAGTTATATTAATAATTAAACTAAAGGCATACTTCAAATCCTTTAAGAGCTTTAAAATCTGCTTTATCATGTTGGATTTGATTGACAGTGTATTCTCCACCAATATCATCATCATCTTCTTCATCTTTTGAAAATTTCTTTTGAAGATTAAAATCAAAATCATGGAGATTTTCTTCGCTCAATAAACAGAAATGAACATCTGTTAGTTTTATAAAATATCTATAAAAAAAAAAAAACATTAATAACCAATAAAATTAGTGAATCACATAAATAATTACAATTAAATCTTAATCATAACAACCTGTGAAAAGTTACTGCATTTTTCTTTTTGTGAGAGGAAGCTTAAGTATTATAGCAATCTTCTTCTGGCCAATGGATAACTAGACCATAATCATGATCATTTTTTATCAATAGATAAATGCCAACCTTAAGGTACAGTTTATTTTTTAATTTTGTATTATTTTCATCACATATTATTTTAGATTGTACTAGCTGTGAATAACTTAAAAAAGCGTATAGATAAAAATTAAATAAAAATTTAACAAATAAATATTAAATAAAAATTTAACAAATAAAAATTAAGTAATAATTTAACAAATAAAATTGACCATTTTGATAGCTATTTCCTTGACAATATAACACTTTCTCTGACATAAAATTTTACCAAATAAGGAAATACAGCAAAATTTCAGAGGAAATAGTCAGAGAAATAGTTGTCATACAAATCACAATTACCAATATTTGTTCATCAATCAAATTTCTTTGGAGCAATATTTTGCAATACAATTACGAGTTCCATAGACCCCGATAAGGTTAAGTGATCTAGTATTTAAAGATTCATAATTGATTTCTGAAAAGGATTCAAAACTATTTGGCACCATAGCATTGCATAATTTCTTCAAAGAAATTTGAGAAATAATAATCTTGTTAACCACTAAAATAAAGGATTACAATCAATTTTGTATAAAATGTACTTTTACAAAAACGATTAATATAAATTTTACCATATCCATTAGATCCTATATCTTTACGCGAATCAAGCAAACTATATAAGTTAGGAATATTGTACAAAGGTCCAATGGATCTTCTATGCTTGAAGTATCCTGTACATTTGAAGTCTCAGCGTTTGAAAGATTATTGTAAATATTTTCTGAAATCTCCAAAGGTGTATCCGGTGAGATATCCGAAACATTAGCTACAAATAAGAAAATATAGTAAATAGAAATTTTAGATATGTTTTTAATTATAACAAAAATTATGTTTGTATATTTCTCATTTGACCTTCTTATGACATTCTCATTTGTGCAGTATTACTACTCAGAAAACATAAATTTTTGATAGAATAGAATATGCTTACTGATAACTTCGTTTTTTTTCTGACAGAATAGAATATGCTTACTGATAATTTCATTTTTTTTCTGACATAATAAGCGACAAAAACCACGAACGAACCCGAATATTATCTAATTTGTCTATATATTGTTAGCCTTAGAAAATTTCACATTTTCAACTATAACTTTTGATCCAAGAATGCTGGCTTTATGAAACAACCACCATTGGATTCAGCTCTTCGAGACGATTCTAACGAGCTATAGATCATGTGATTCTGATCACGGGATCACGAGATCGGAAGACATTTGTGTTGAACTATTAATAGAACAAGATAGACAAAAAACTTAACCTTATTAGGCAATAATACTGCGTTCAAAATCTAACGAATCTAAAGGATCTAAAGGATCTAAA
>QKWP01000229.1:366792-376867 GCA_003550325.1 Gigaspora rosea
AGAAAGGTCTATTCGGCCTCAATGCCTACTTCCTTTATGTTAATTAAGATACCCAGCGTATTCTTCGTACAATACTTTATAAACGTCACGAGAAATCGATTATTAATAAGCGAAAGAAATTCTTTATTAATTTCTTTAAGGTATACGGAATACAATTCGAGAGATTAGGGGTTTTAGGAATTCTATTTATTAACTAATCGAGAACTATCGTTTTTGGGAAGGCCAAGAAGGCCTATATTTATACATTATTCTAGAGAATAGTTTCGCTATTTTCTTTTATTCCCAAGCTGTATAACGTATACGTTCCATTACCATCTGATATATGTTTTACTATCATCACATAAAAGTTCTATATGTTATCGTGTATATGTTTTAATTTCTCTCAGTAAAACTGTTACTTAGCCTGTAACGTATACGTTATGATTTGCTTAGTAAATTCCTAATTAGGTAATAAACCACATACTCTCTTTCCCACAAGCCCCACATATATATAAAAATGGATATTTATATAAATTAAACTGAATAAAAATAGAAATTAAAATAATAACGAGCCGTGGTTTTTGCTCGGGTCCCTATTCAGATCCCAACATATTCCCACTCTTGTTCTTGAGCCCCCGCGAAAGTATCATACAAGTAAATTAATTCCGCATTCTCTTGAAATTTTTGAGTTCTTGCTTCATGAAGTAACAAGTTAAAGTCCTCATCATACATCCTTGCTAGAGCATTAGGAGTGATAGTTTGGGTCACTAAAAGATTAGTAAGACCCCTACAAGTATATAAATTATATATCAGTTGGGCCGCTTTCTGTACATTCCGGAATTTTGTTGGGAATTTTCCTTGAATCTCAAATTCCCAACATTCTTCGTTCGACTTTTCTCCCAACAGATAATAATATTGTAACGAAATATTTGGGTTTAAATCAGTTTGACCAAGACTTTCACAAAGAAATCTTATTTGTTCAGGGCACGTGTTTCCTATGGCTTCTTCCAATTGTAACGTGGTTTCTTCTCTTCTTTGTAAATCTTCAAGGAATTTCGGAATTTTTGAATGGATTCTTTGAGCATCCGTCAATCTTCGAGGAGCTATAACATTAATTTTATTGGGTCGGGGTTCATTATATGTAACCTTTTCTGACGAGATGCTGAACGTTCCAGATATTTCTTCATTCCGCAATTGTCGTTAAAGAAGGGCTATCGTTTTCTTAATATTATTAGGGAGGGACAAATTGCTCATTATAAATAAAAAAAATAAATAAAAATAAAATAAAATTTGAGTGATCATATATGTATATAAAAAAAATTTTTTTTTATTTTTTTATTTTTTTTTTTTATGCGTGGTATTTTTTTAACCTGTTTCCGTGTACAGGTTTCTTATAAACTTGTCCTTCCCTAGTTCTCAATTTGTAGGCACTGTTTCCATACTTTTCGTGGATATAGTAAGGTCCGGTCCACTTTTCGTCAAGTTTCGAGCTATGGGTCCCAGCTTCTTTAGACTTATACAAGAGTACTAGATCACCTATGTTATAGCTTTCTATGCTATGCTTGTTATTATGGTGAGTTTGTTGTTTCTTTTGTGCCTCTTGAGTTTTCTTCGTTGCTTGTTGACGAGCTTCGGTTAAACCTCCTAATAATATTTCAACCCGTCTTAGAATATTATTTTGTAGGTCTTCTTCAGTAACAGATTCAGTGGGATATATAGATAGGGCAGTTTCTATGGGCAATACGGCATCTCTTCCATACACCAAATAGAAAGGTTCATATCGGGTTGTACTATGTCAGGTGGTTCGATATGCAAGAAGGGCGGCGGGAATATAATCGTCCCACTCATTTCCGAACTGGATTAAGAATTTAGCAAGTACTTCACAGAGGGTACGATTAAACCTTTCTACCAATCCATTAGTTTGGAGGTGGTAGGTAGTGGATAGCCGATGCTTAATGTCCATTCGGCTACAAAGAGCATCCACTACTTTATTGCAAAAGTGGGAGCCTTGGTCGGAAAGTAATACCTTCAGACTCCCGTGCCGGCATATTATATCGTCAAATAGAAAGTCTGCTATAGAGATAGCATCAGCCTTTTTAAGGGCTCGAGCCTCGGGCCACCTGGTTAAATATTCTGTAGCCACTACAATATAACGATTTCCTTTCATTGTCATAGGTAGTGGCCCGACGATATCGATACCGACTCTATCAAAAGATCGTCCAACTTGAATCGGGTGAAGAGGCTCTTTACTCCTAGGTCATCCTCGTTGTTGACAGGAGTCACAACATTTAACGTAGGCCTTAATACTTTCTCCCATTTGAGGCCAGAAGTATCAGGCCGAAATTCTTTGATAGGTAGAAGTAACATTGAAATGTCCAGCCATGGGATCGGAGTGCATACTAAACAATATTGCCTCCTTTTCACTAGTTTTTAGAACTCTTTGAGGTCTTGTTGGGTTTTGAAGGTTCTTTTTATAAAGTAAGCCTTCTCGAACCAAGTAATGCCGGGTTCGATATTTAAGATCTTTAATCATCTTCTCGTTATAATTCGAAGGTACCGTGGTATCGCTAAGATACCTTAAGTATAAATAGTATGTATTCAAATCCATTCTTCTATTTTAAAAGTTGTCTCAACAATGTTTTTTTTTTTTTTTTTTTAGATACGAGAAATACTATCGGCGTTCTGATGTACTTTTCTGGCCTTGTGGATAGTCGTAAACGAATACTCTTGTAAGGTTAAAATCCACCTGGCTAATTTATTCTGGGGTAGTTTATGCGAGAAAAGGGATTTTAAAGCGACGTGATCGGTGTATAAATTAAAAGGCGCCCCGTGAAGATATTGACGGTAATGAGAGACAGCCCATACAACTGCCAAACACTCCTTCTCGGTTACGGAATAATTCTTTTCTGCCGGTGATAGACTTCGACTCGCATATGATATAACTTGTTCTCTTCCTTCCGAATCTAATTGAAAGAGTATAGCCCCTAAGGCTAAATCAGATGCGTCGGTAAATAATAGAAAGGTCTTAGTTTCGTCAGGGTAGCTAATATCGGTGCTGAGGTAAGTCCTCCTTTTAATTCTTCAAAGGCGTTTTGTTGCTCTTTTGTCCACTTATAGTATATATTCTTCTTTAGTAGCTGGTTTAATAGCGTGGCTATCTTGGTGAATCCGGGGACGAATCTTCGATAGTAGGAGGCTAGTCCTAAAAATCCACTTAGTTGCCTCACGTTTCGTGGTACTGGAAATTCTTTAACAGTTTCTATTTTTTTGGGGTCTGTTGCGATTCCTACTGCGTTTACTATATACCCCAAGAATTTTAATTCTTGTTTCCCGAAAAAACACTTTTGTGGCTTTAGTTTTAGCCCTGCTTCCTGTAGCCGTTCGAATACCTCTTGAAGGTGTATAAGATGGTCGTCAAAGTTTGAGGAATAAATATTGATATCGTCCAAGTATATTACAATGAATTTTCCAATGATATTTTGGAAAATTTTATCCATTAAACGCTGAAAAGTTGCAGAAGCATTGGCTAATCCGAAGGGCATTACGTTAAATTCATAGATCCCGTCGGTTGTAACAAAGGCCATTTTTTCTTTGTCTTCTTCAGACATTTCGACCTGCCAGTATCCACTAGCAAGGTCTAACGACGTATACCAGGAGGATCCTTTTAAGGCGTCTAAAAGATCATCTATCCTCGGTAAGGGATAATTATCTTTCTTTGTTACTGCATTTACTTTTCTATAATCTATACAAATTCTCGTTTTCCTTTCTCCTTGTTTTACTAGAACCACTGGCGAAGACCATGGGCTAAAGGACTTCCTTATTATTTTCTCCTTTTCCATTACTTTAATCTCGTCAGTTAAAAATTTCCTTTCTAATAAGGAATGTCGATATGGCCGTTGTTTAATGGGTAGAGCGTCTCCGGTAATTATTCGGTGTTTATATCTGTTGGTTCGTCCTAGCTCAGAGAGGTTTCTTGCAAATAAACTTGCATTCCTATCAAGGATTGATAATACTTGATCCTTCTTATTTTCTGGGAGGTCATCAACATTATACTTTATTACTGGGTCGGACTCTTCGTCAAAATAAAAATCAAAGAGATCAACGATTTCATCATAGGCATCTACCGGTGGGATTTCTGAGGTTGACTTCCGGAATTGCTCTTTCTGGTTCCAAAGAGCATCAAAGTCTGCAGGGTAAGTAACTCTTCTTCTGTATTTCTTTCGTCTATCCACCCTTCATTCTCGCTACTGAATTCTTCTTCTTGATTCCAATTGTAGTCTATCTCTTCTACGTAGTCATCATCGCTGTTTAAATTCCACCAAGCTTCTCCTGCACCTAGGTTAATTGAATTGGGGTTCTCGATCCAATTATCTTCCCAATTATCTTCTTCAGAACTTTCGTCTTGTTCCTCTATCTCTGAAAATCTATAAATTCTATCCTCTAATTCCTTGTCTTTGAATTCATCATCGCCTTCTTCTTCTTCTGTTTCGTCTTCTTCTATTTTTTCTTCTTTACTAATTTCAGCCTCTTTCTGGTTTATTTTTGTAGGTCTTTCGTCTTCAAGCGGTTTCGGGGTGACTTTTCTGAATTCTACGGGTACGATAACTTCTTTTCCCTCCCATGTGAGAGTCATTTCACAATCGTTCCAGTCAATTATTGCACTTACCTTCGATAACCAATCGTTACTTACTAATGCATTATAGGAATTTATATCAGTAACGACGACGTCTATTGGAATCTTCATTCCTCCAACAACAAAGGGGAATTCAGCTATTTCTCCGATAGCTCTTTTACTTTCGCCGTGGACATTAATCATATTAACGGTGGATGGACGGTCTATCTTAATCCCTAAATCTTTTAGAAGGTAGGACGATACAACGCTTCCTGAAGATCCACTATCGACTATCAGTGGAATTACTTTATCTTGGACCTTCGCGTCGCAATAGAGGGCAGTTGACTTCTGGGTATTTTGTAGATTCACATTACTCTTTAATTTTCTTCTTATAATCTTCTTCTTTTGTAGGGATCGAATTAAATCGGTCCTTATGGAAGGGGCGGCTTTGAATAACTGCCCAAAAGTAATATTGGCCGGCTTATCTCAGATTTCGGCTACAATTGAATACGGGGCTACCAGGGACGATATTTTTTGGGGTATCATCCTCTAGTTTCTTCTTCCTAATGAGGGCGGGTTTCTTTTTCTTTTCTTCTGGCGGGTTGCGCCTAACTAAGGTGGGTCGTGATTCTTCTTTGTTTTCATTATTTCCTGGTATTTCTTCTACTAATACTGCTTTTCCTTCCTCTACTTTTCTTTTCTTGGCACGGGTATCTATCGGATTATTCTTTCTTAGTTCTACTTCTGCAGAGGTAAAATAGAAGTATCTTCAGCGGTAAATCCTAAATACCAGGACGTTCTTCAGAGACTTCGGATTGGGTTGTTTGCTGTAGCAAGTTCATTAACGCTAATAATGCTTCTTGTGGATTAGCGTCATTCGAGGGATGTACAGGTGGGTTGTTAGCGATCGGGGTTTGACGAGGGGTGGTACAATTCCGACTTATGTGCCCCGGGCGCCCACAGTTATAACAAACAATAGGATTCGGGTTTGGGTTCCTAGGGTTTGGTTGGTAGTTTCTTTGAAGTCGTCGTTGATCCTGTATCTGGATCATCATTTTGTTACGGCCTCAGTAAGTTTATTAATTGCTTCATCAGTTCCAGTTGAGGTGAGTATAGGAGGTTGAGCTGAATTATTTTGATATTGGGCAACCTGGAAAAGGTATCCGAAGTTTGTCCTAAGAAAGCTGCATATGTGGGGTTTTGATTGTAAGCGTTTTCAAACGCTTTTGCTCTCATACGCGGCTTGTAGTGTATTTGGAGTAAAAGGAGAAACAGCCATAAACAATTCAGAGCGTAGCCCGTTTATGAACATTTGGGCTTTTGCTGAGTCAGGATATTGGTGACCTCCGGCCTCGACTCTACGAATCATTTCTTTCACGGCTACATGGTAAGAATTGATACTTTCTCCGGGAAGTTGTTTCCTTTGTGTAAGCTGGGCAAACCACTTCCCTTCTAACTCAGGGGTCTGGAACTTTGTAATGAAATTAGCCTTAAAACTTTGTGGAAGATTTGCATTATCATTCCAACGATCGATTGGTGGGACCTGGTTCCTCATCGTTACCCACCAAGTAAAAGCCGATCCTTTCAATTTGGGAACAATCACGGGAATTTTACGAGCATCAGCTATACGATTTGCTTCGAAGGCTTTTTCAACATCCTTGAGCCAAGAAATAGGGTCTTGTTCCCCTCCTATGTATTCGGGGTGTGATACTAGATTAAGTTCTCTAGGAATGACAGTATGTTTACTTGCTGAGGTTGCCCAATTTGCATCTGTTGGACCAGTTGGGCGATTTGATTCGCCAAATTATGCATCGGGTTTAGATGCGGCGGGTTTTGGGGAGATGGTGGGTTTGGTGGTGGTGGTGGTAGAGCCATCTTATACTTATTTACTTCTTAATTATTGTTCTAAAAATATATATATATATATATATATATATATTTTTTTTTTTAATGCAAAATAGTTCAGAATTCCACACAATCGGCAACAAATGTTACTATTGTAGATTGGGAGAGCGAACGTGATGCAGAGTTTAGCTCCAATAGTTAACAAGGTGATCGATATAATTTAGTAATTTATAGGGAACGTTGGGAGAGCGGTTATGATAAGGTAAAGAGTTAAGTTAATTTATAACGGGGAATTTATATAATTAATTATCGAGAATGTTAATAGGGAGTGGGAATGATATAATTATCGAGATGATTAATCGAGGGGTGATATTATAGGGAGGGATCGGAATGATTGATATAATTAATTGACGGGATGATTATAATCGACACAAATTCAATGTAATACAATTCCTTAAACGAATAATAATGTGACTTAACCGATAGTCACTTCCAAATATAGTAAATCAATACTAATCATTATATATACTTTAATACCTTAGTACACGTAATTTCCTCTATTAGTAATTATCAACCAATGATAATTTAACAAGAATACAGATCTTAATTACTCAGAGAAAAGTCTATTCGGCCTCAATGCCTACTTCCTTTATGTTAATTAAGATACCCACCGTATTCTTCGTACAATACTTTATAAACGTCACGAGAAATCGATTATTAATAAGCGAAAGAAATTCTTTATTAATTTCTTTAAGGTATACGAAATGCAATTCGAGAGATTAGGGGTTTTAGGAATTCTATTTATTAACTAATCGAGAACTATCGTTTTTGGGAAGGCCAAGAAGGCCTATATTTATACATTATTCTAGAGAATAGTTTCACTATTTTCTTTTATTCCCAAGCCATATAACGTATACGTTCCATTACCATCTAATATACGTTTTACTATCATCACGTATACGTTCTATATGTTATCGTGTATACGTTTTAATTTCTCTCAGCAAAACTGTTACTTAGCCTGTAACGTATACGTTATGATTTGCTTAGTAAATTTCTAATTAGGTAATAAACCACATACTCTCTTTCCCACAAGCCCCACATATGTATAAAAATGGATATTTATATAAATTAAACTGAATAAAAATAGAAATTAAAATAATAATGACCGTGGTTTTTGCTCGGGTCCCTATTCAGATCCCAACAGTAGTACAAAATTCTAAAAGAAAATAGAAATATGCATAAGCCTATTCTATATGCAGCGAAAGAAGAATAAAAAAAGTGAAAATATTTGAGAACCAATGTTTGAATGGGCATTTGTACACTAATTAAAAATGTCAGGAACATCATTTTACATATAATAAGCATCTATCAATATCATTAAATATCCTCTAATACCATTTCTAATCTTATGTTTCTATCCTTACGCACTAGTTGATTTACAAAACTTGCTTCTTTTTTTTGGTTTGTGTTGCTCGTGAAAATCAGTAAAAACATATGCCAGCGCATGGTAACAAAGCATTTAATAACGTGCATTTAGAGACAATGAAAAAAAACAGTATGACGTTAAAAATGTTAACTGTTAGCATGCTATTGTATGCCGGAGGTGATTTTTTATCAGAGCAATTAAATAACGAATTAGTACAAGATCATGAAGCACGTGATTGATGAGATTGGCAATGACATTCCAATAAATATTGTGCTAGGAGTCGCCGTAGAATTGAGATATCTGATGATTTCCCACTCACTTAAGCAAGCCGGCTGTGAGTATAGTGACGGTTGTGACACTGAAAACATATGCAGATAGCCCTATGAAAACTCGATACACAGGAATGCATGTAAAAATACGAAATTGTATGCGGGTAAGCACGGGTTTCATAATCACTGCACAGAAACTGCACAGAAACTGATCATCCAAAAAATTTAATACACGTTATCACACAAAATATTGAAATCCGTGCACTATTGTGTATAGTATTATATCTATTTATTGACGTGTATTAATCTTAATGATCACATAATTTCTGTGCACTAATGTGAGAATTGTTAAGATTCTTAACGATCATAAATTTCGTGCACTAACATGCACAATCGTTAAGATTCTTAACAATCATAATTTTCGTGCACTGATATGCATAATCATTAAGATTCTTAACGATCATAATCATAATTTTCGTGCTTTGACATGCACAACCGTTAAGATTCTTAACGAAAGTTTCAGTTCACTGACGTAACGATTATCAGATCATTTCTGTACAAAATGTATGATCATTACAATTGTTAAGACTCCTTAACGATCATAATTTCTCAATCGTTAAGATTCTTAACAATTATAATTTTTGTGCATGATATCACAATTGTAACAATTGTTAAGATCCTTAACGATCATAATTTCATGCACTAACATAATGATCATTAAGATCCTTAACGATCATAATTCCGTGCATTAACGTGATGATCGTTAAGATTCTTAATGATTATAAATTCCGTGCATTGAACGCGCACAAAAATATTTATTTTGTTGTTTTTTTTTTGTTTTTTTTTTGCACTTATCAATAATAATTTCCGTGCATTGACGCGCATAAATTACATTTGATTTGTAAGCAAATAAATATTGCATTTTTTTTTTTGTTTACTCTTATCATTTTTATCATCTTATATTTTTTTATATTTTTTTATTACAACTCATTAATTTTTATATAATTTTTTTTTAGTTATTGTCATTGTTTAAACCATCCTTTAGAGTTATTGTCTTGGAAGCTACTCTTTTGGAATCACTATCATTTTTGGTGTATGTTTTTCATCATTTTTGGTAGTATCGCAGCTTTATTTTTTTACTATTATTTTTTTCTTTTATTTTTTATCTCTCTGTATATTATTGCATTTTAGCCTCTCCCTTGAGTTACTGCTATTGGAGTTGCCACAGTTGGACTTGTTCCTATTGGAGTTATTTCTAGAGTAGTCATTTCGATTTTTTTTTTAAACCTTTCATTTTGGTACTATTTCTTTGTTTTTTTTCGATATTATTAGTTGCTGGGTTATTTTTAAAGTTGGTAGTTTTAGTAATTAGAAGTATTTTCTTATTCGCATATAAATTATTAAATTAAACTATTTGTATTATAAAATTTAATTAATAAAATAATTAAATAATTAAGTTATTTAATAAAATACAAAATTTAGTTAATAAAACTTATAAAATTTAATTAATAAAATAATAAAATTTAGTTAATAAAATAATGCATATACGATATATGTTATTATGTATATATGTATGGACATATGCTATTATATGTTACCTGCACGTAAATATGCATGAGACAATGCACGAGAAAACACATAAAATTGCAGTAAGTACGTGCAGCATTGCACAGAATCCACGCCCTTTTACCACAGGTCGAATGCATGACTATCGGGATATGCCTATATAATCCTATTATTATACTGATATGCATATCGGGATAATATAGAAAGGATGATATCAGTAAAATAACAGATATCAGTATTAGGGCAATATAAAGGTAAGATATCAGATATAAAATAATATACTTTTTGTTTACTAATATTATTCTGATATAAATATCGGGTTACTATAGAAGGGATAATAATGGTAAACTAACAGGAGCCGGCATCAAAGCAGGATAT
>QKWP01000229.1:377767-418968 GCA_003550325.1 Gigaspora rosea
ATATAAATGGTATAAGAAAAAAATACATCTTTATTATCACGATATATATAGCCTTAGATAATACATTTATTTATTATATGTATTAAAAAAAATTGCAAATAAAACGAATAAGAAAAAAAAGATCAATTTGCTTTTTTTTTTAGTTGTCGCTGCTTTCCTCTTCCTCCTCCGATTCTAAAAAACTTTTTAAAAAATTTGTGGAGCTCGCAAGAGTCTCCACAATTTCGTTCTCGTCAGGATCCTGACAGCTGGATTCACCTATATAGAAAACAAAATTAATGATTTGAATTATGCATTTTACTTAATTACCTAATAATAAGTTAGATTCTTGCCGACTAATTATAGTTTCACCTTCTGATATTAGAGAAGGATTTCGATAGAGCATTGAATTTTCTAATACCAGAAAAATATATACAATGAATAATAATCTGTAAAAGTCAACTGTGTAATTTAATACATTATTAGTATAAAAATTAACTAACACATACCAATTTCCTTCTTTTTATCTTTTTCATTAACAACCTCTTTCGATTTACCTTTTTCATTAACAACCTCTTTCGATTTACCTTTTTCATCAATAACCTCTTTCAATTTACCTTTGTCAACAACAGTCTCTTTCGACTTACCTTTAATAGTACACGTTACTCTGGTTATATCGACATTTTTGGTTCATTAGTAAAAAATTCAAAATGTCGATACAGTGAGTTATACCGACATTTTATATTAAATTTTTGAAAAAAAATGTCGGTATAGAAAGATTTTATTATGTTGCCATTATATCCAGATGTCAGTATAACCAGAGTAATGTGTATTACTAAATTTATTAAAGGTAGCCAGTTGATTGAATGCTTTTTGTCAAATTCAGAGCCAAGGTTAGTTTCGCATAGTTATAATTAAACTAACAGTATTACTATTTTTACCTCTGGCAGTTGAATTTTTTTCAATTTTGAACATGTCCTATATGTGATATAGTGGATGTTACTGGGCCCAGCTATAACAGGTATATAGTCACTATCGGTGCTTTCTGGGTTGTCGCTATCAGGGTCATCGTTATCAGTGTTTTCGTTATTAGGGTTATCATTATCGGGAGGGGGGTTATTATTTTTGTTATCAGGAGGGGATTATCATTATCGTTATTGGGAGGAAGGTTATCATTATTGTTATTGAGAGGGGAGTTATCGCTATCGCTATCAGTAATGCAACCATCGGGGTTAGCATATGACCTTAATATAAACCAAGATGGTGAATTTTTGGGTAGAGCTGTATTTTTATCGATTAAACCTGGGGCATTTGCCCACCGGTACCTTGTACATTTCTTTTTTACAGCTGATACATTTTCGGCTGACCATAATATATTTTTCAACTAGAGATAAAAAAAAATTTTTTTAAAAAAAATAATATATATATATATGAGCATTGCATTGATAAAGAAATAAAAGACAGCTTTCGATTTATCATTTATTAGATTTATTCATTGGTAAAATATATGTCACTATCAGGTTTTTTAAGGCTAAATCCGGTAAAACATGAAGCCACATTTCCTTTAGCAGCATTAATGTTAAATTTAGACCAATAAAATTTGTCCGGGTTCAAAAATAATTACTCATGGGTAAGCATAATGCCGATATTTATATAGGCTTAGATCTTACCTTCCGGGATCGCTAGCCTTTGTCTAATACTTTGACCACCCGGTCGTTGTGGTTGTTGTCGCTATCGCGGTTTCCATTTTTCCGCTCCCTATCAGCCTTTTCAGCATCGGTTTCAGAAATTTCATCACTATGGTAACCTCGAAACTGCAATGCCCAGTAAATATTGGCAATTGCTTGTTCTTCGGATACATTCTTTGGAAAATTTCTGTATAATGAGCGGCTTTGCATTGTTAGTAAATGTTTAAAGCCGCTCATTCGTCTTTGGAGTTTCTAAAAATAAATTAAAATAAATAAAAAATTAAAATAAAGTGAAAATAAATAACAAAATAAATAAATTAAATTAAATTAATAAGTAAAAATAAAATGAAAAGATAAAAAAGAATAATAATAACGATAATATTAAATAATAATAAGAGTGAGATGTATAGTGCCGATATTTATATATATATGTTAATAATAATATACCTGCGATGCCCGCGTATTCTTTCTTCTTCTTTTTTGTCGCTCACGCCTAGCCGGCTGTATTTTTTTCAAATACATCTCATGTTGATGTTTATAGTGTTGCTGGATTATATATAGCACTTGGTCATTAGTAGCAGGGTAAGCAATATCACGCATAATAGCTGGGAGGGAGTTTGTGATAAAATGATCTCCAAAATCATGCCATTGCTTGGCAGGTCTGGTCTATCCCGTTCGCTTAGACCCTCCATGACTAAGAGGATTTTAGTCTATTATAATAAAAAAAATTATCAGATATTACATGCATAAAACAAATCTATCAAAAACAAAAATAAACCAGCTGTTACTAGTACATTCATAATTTAGTATTGTTATAGATAATACAAAAATAATACCATATGGTATTATTTTTGTATTATCTATAACAATACTGGTTTAACGTAAATTATGGATACTGCCTTATATTTTTATTAGGACCTGATACTTATATCTAAACATAAAAAAACGTACCCGGAGTGCTGCTACAATATCATTTTCACTACCGATATCGATACTTTCAATATCGCTATTACCACTTTCGTTATCGCTGCTGCTGCTAATATAAATTGGTGAAACTGGAGATTTTCGCTTTCTATCTATATATATATATATAATATATAATAGCCTGGCTTAATACATAAAATTACACAAAACATAAAATCCCCGATATATATATTACCTTCTGAAGAAGATAAAGACTATGACCTTCTTCTCTTGCTTCCACTTTCAACACGCCCCTTTTTTCATTATACTGTCTTCTATGTGAAACAACTGTATCCATGTTTTTAATATATAAAAAAATAATAACTGCGAAAAAAAAAGATTTGCGAATTGAAACAAAACTTAAAAGAATTGTGAATTGAAACAAAACTAAAAAGAATTGTGAATAAAACAAGATGAAGAAACTTATACTAATTATATTTATAAAGCTTTAAAAAATTACATATTGCTAATAAAATAGTTGATGTATTTCTTCCCAAACCGTATAGGCGAAACAAAGAATTGACGAAATAGAAGATATTACATCAATATTAAGACTTTATGGCAATATTATATTGAGAAATTACACAATAAAAAATCTGATATTAATTACGATCGAGCTTTAGTTATATCAATATCTGTAATATATGATACAGGAATTTTTTATCTAAAAAAATTCATGATATTATATGATCAACTTTTGTTACATAAATATCTGTTATGATATATTTTTTTTGTGCAATAAAAAAATCCTGATATTAATTACGATCGATCAATATTTGTAATATATGATTTATGCACTAATATCGGGGTTTTTTTAGATAAAAAAATTCCTGATAATATATGATCGAACTTTAGTTACATCAATATCTGTCATGATATATATATTTTTTGTGTAATAATGAACTTTAGTTACATCAACCAATATCTGTAATATGTGATAAATTTTTTATGCACTAATATCGGGAATTTTTTTATCTAAAAAATTCCCAATAATATATGATCGAACTTTAGTCCGATTGAACTTTAGTTACATCAATATCTGTAATTTTTTTGGAATTTTTAGATAAAAAATTCCCGATATTATTATATAAACTTGTATCAATATCTGTAATATAAGGGTTTATTATAAAATATTTTTATTGAGAAATTACATATTTTTTATTTATTATATTATACATTAACAAACAGCTTATTTAAACAAACGACAAAATGATTATCGGTGAAGTAGCATTATCAAATCCCGATATCAATATATGTATTCTTCCACACGCGAAAAAATTTAAAAATTTCGCCATGTTAATAGTATACAAATATGCCATTCAACTTAGTAAAATTTTTAAATTTTACTGATACTATGAAAAATAAAATAATAAAAAATTTGGTAGCGACTTATTTATTTTATAACAAATAATATTGGCAAGCAATAGATTATATATATTTATTTATATAGATAATGATAATATTTAGCAAATAAAAATAAAAATAATAATATTATACAATTATTATAAAACGCACTTATGGACCATAGGTAAATTAGATTTGCAAATCCATATAACAAAAACAAAAAATAAATTTTTATAAAAATAAATTTTAAAGGTGGTTTCATTAGCAAAATTTTGAGATATGAAGGTTTTTTTAAAAAATAAATTCTATTAGAATTTTAATGAGTTTTTGGTTAAAATGAATTTATAACAAAGAAAATTTTTAATATCCCGATATCTATTTAGTATTATATTTTGAATTTTAAATTTTATAATTTACCGGGTTCAGTATATTTGATTTCTTAGGGATTGTATCCTAAAATTTAAAATCCCGAAGCCTATACACAAGTACATACGATGACAGTACGTGCTTTGTTTTAATGCTATATAAGAAAACAAAAAAAAAACGCGTTGTGACACATGTATATACACTCTTCTCTATTTTTCTCCAAAGGTAATAAAAAAAAACAGTTTCTATTTTTTTTTCTATACAAGAAGCACTTACTATATCACTTCGAAATGCAAAAGTCTTCACATTATCCAACATGAGTCTCTCACGTGCCTCAAGTATTTCTCATTTATCCTCAAGTGTTTCTCGTTTATCAGTAACCGTCGAAAGAAGCAAAAATAAAAAAATTGAAAAATCGAACGAAAGAGGTAATAAATTAATGATGTTACATACTGGACATATATATACATATATTTGTAGCACATATGCATGTTAGGCGTGATTCTATATATATATCGGTACAGTGGCTTTTTTTTTACGTACTAGATGACTTCTTTTTTTTTTGGTTTGTAGGTGATGAATTAAAAGAATTAAGAAATGAAATAAAGAATCTGGGTGACAAAATCGATAATTTTATGAAAAAAAGGGCCCGTTCTTTAGAAACTGATAGCAATAGTGACAGCGACAACAGCAACAGCAACAACAGCAACAACAGTAACAACAATTACAATAGCAACAAACACAGCAGAAATGGTCGTAACAGGCGTAGGGTTACAAAAAGGCGCCGGGAACTCTCTCTGAGCAAAAAAAAATTATTAAGAGTATATATTATTGTATCATTTTTGATGAAAAAATAGTACTTTTTTAATTTGCTAAATAAATATCGGCAATTATACTATTTAACTTAATCTATATAGATATCGGTATTTTATATTAATGATCTATCTATTTGTTCGAATTTATTAATATAGAACGATATCATAATTTCACTAACTGGGTTAGAACAATCTAATCAACCTGACCCATCTAAGCGTTGGATTGACTTTAAGGATGTGTTTCTTCAAGATGCATTTAAAACAGTAAAACGAGACGTAAAAAGATATCAGGTGGAAGACTATCATATTTTGAAAATAATAAAGGAACGGCACAGACATCAAAGGGAAAAATATCGCAAGCAACAGAACCCGGAGTCGGACAGTCAAGATCGTGCGAGGATGCGTGAGAACGGAAGAATGGAATCAGTAAGCCTTTTTTTTTAGATTATTTATATAAATATCGGTACTGCCTTATATATTTTTTAATTATATAATTTATAGAAAGTTAAACGACGAAAGAAGGGGTTTAACCAACTTCAAGAAACTGATAATGAACATTTTAATAACCTTCTTCCTGTTGATATTTCAAGAAATCAAGCATTAAGGGTAGGGGTTCAGCGTCGCCTTGAAGATGACCAGCACAATCATGTGATAAAGGTTGTGCGAAAAGAATGGAGATCAAAAAAAGTAACTATAATCTATACTAATATAGATATCCATACTAATGTAGATATCAATAATAATATAGATATCGGTACTAATACGTATACTTTATATAATTTTTAGTTGAAACAAATTTTGTTGCTATGCGAAGATACTTCCATAGCACAAAATTATAATAAACCAAAAAGAAATCGGTGGGAATGTGATGAAGTCGCTGAAAACTCCACACCACCAGCTGGGGCCCCCAGCTAGTGTATTTCACGCTACTATGATCCTCTTGATAGTTCCTATAGTGCCGTTGATTTTGGTGCCGGCGTTGGTCCTTCCAGTGCTAATGTTTCCTCTCCCGGTTGTGCCCCCGATACAAGCCCTGGTCAAGCCCCCGATACAAGAGCTGGTAAAAGTGCCCCCGATACAAGAGCTGGTAAAAGTGCCCCCGATACAAGAGCTGGTAAAAGTGCCCCGATATAAGTCCTGGTAAAAGTGCCCCAATACAAGTCCTGGTAAAAGTGCCCCAATACAAGAGCTGGTAAAAGTGCCCCAATACAAGAGCTGGTAAAAGTACCCCCATTAAAATGTCTGGTGGTGCTTCTACTACAACGTCTGATGATGCACTCAATTCATATAATGCCTCCGGTAAAATTTTGAATATTTTATAATGCAAATTATTTAAGATTTTTATTAAAATTTTTGCATGTTTTATTCATATAATCTCTAAAGGTGTCACATCAATAACTAATATAACTGCCTCCGGTAAAATTTTTAATATTTTATAATGCAAATTATTTAAGATTTTTACTAAATTTTTATAATGTTTTATTTATATAATCTCTGAAGGTACCACAATGAACAAAGGTAAAAGTAAAGCCGTTAGTGCTGCTGAACCAAGTAATATATTTGTTGATTTTATATGATTTGCTGTTATAATTTTAACAAAAAACTTATATTTCTAATATTCAATTAATTTGTCATATGCTAATAATTTAGGATTAATCGAAGAAAGTCCTGATATTAATCCCGTCAATACTGCTAGACCTAAACCACGTTATAGTAGAGGTGGCTCAAGTCAAAAAGCTCCTAGAAGCTCTAGGCATAGTAATAGAAAATAGTTTTTTTAATATAGTAATTTATATTATGTATTTATTTAGCTATTAATTTCATGTATATAATATTTGTATTAAATAATAAAAATCAAAATATGTCGTCTTTTAATTATATATCGGAAATGAACAAAAATAAAATTTATTTTATATACCAATTTTCATCTTTAATATCATCTAGCAAAAAAACGGATCGATATCGGGATATTAAAATATACCCTTTAGTTAACTGATATTTACCCTTGTATATACCGATATTCATCTTTTATCTCTATATAAAAGATCAATATCGGGATGTTAATATAATAGATTTGCCAAATAATTATGGCAAAACAGATTATAAACAGATGCATAAAGGGTAGATATCAGGATACTAAAGGTATCCCGATATCTATCCTTTATGCATTTATTGAACCTGTGTTTATTTGTCTTATATTTATCTTATATGTTGTACCGATATCCATCCTTTATGTTACTATACATCCGCCAAAAAACTGTAGCAAACCAGATTAAAAGTGGATAAATTATGGATCGATATCAGAACATAAAGAGGTGCCCTTTATTCAGCTGATATTTATTTTGATCTACCGATATTTATCTTCTATATTTTAAATATATGCAGCAAAACAGATATATAATTATTATATAAAGGATTAGTATCAGGATATTAATAAATACCCTTTATTTGTCTTATATTTATCTTATATGCTGTACCTTTATGTTACCATACATCCACCAAAAAACTGTAGCAAACCAGATTAAAAGTGGATATATAATAGATAGATATCGGGATAATAAAGGGATCCCAATATATATCCTTTATATATTTATTGAACCTGTGTATGTGCTATGAACTTGCTTTTCTGTGCATTGTCCCATGTATATTTACGTGCAGGTTTGTGTGGGCATGTATTCAAACTTTTCCGTGTATTTCAGTATTATTCTGTGCTGTAATTTCTCATAGGGATAGAGAGATATAGGATCACGTGGTCATCCATATGGGTGGGTGGATGAGTGGGGCAGAGCTCTAATCATTCGGGTTCAAGACCACTGGACTCTTGACCTCTTTCCTAAACTTAATTACAAGCTTACCATTTTCTTACGGCCCTATTGCCCAGCCCGCACTTTGTACATTTGCTGACATGTATTTCTATGTGTCCGTATATGATTTTCACTTTCATTGTTTGTCTTTATTGGGTTAGCGCTGTATGACCTTCGTTCTGCGGCATGTGGCAGTGTTGCTGCTTCGCTTATCGATCACGTGATCTACCATCACTTCACATGAAAAGCATTGCACGCATGTTTAAAGTTGAAATAATCCAGTTTAATATATCGCTATATGCGCTTAGGACCAATATTAGCATTGTGCCATAAGCAAGCGAGTTTGTGCAGTGTTACATTTTTTGCTTCTCTCTTTAGCTAGTAAGATATCTTTTTATTTATTTTTTTTTTTACAAGAGAACAAGAGCCTCTATGATTTCAATTTTAGCTAAATTGGGTATGTACTTGCAAGAAATTTAAGAATTATAATATCTATATGCAAAGTTAATATATAAAGTATTCCTAAATTATCTTTAATAAGATGTATGAAATCAAAGACTTTATTCTTTTTGCGCAGAAGTAATATGCTAAGGACAAATTAACTATATCATACTAATATCAATATTTTATATAAGTCATTATTGAAAATGCTGAAATGACTAATTTAGCTCTTTAATATGACTATTCTTAATGTGATTAAGATTTTCTTTATTGCTAATACGTATATTTATTATATAATTGAAATAAGCAGAATCACATACTACTAATTACATACACTTTTCATGAACAATTTTTCTATGTTGTGTTCTACTTAAATATTTCTTTGAAACTCTAAGAAGGGAAAAAATTCATATTTGCCAATTTTATAAGAGATTAGAAAATTGCAATTGCAATTGTCTCAAGTTTAATACAAATCTAGATACAACATTAAGATGATGATAAAAAGCTCCTTTTCATTCTTTTAATCATATGAAAGATTTACAGATTTTTTTTGGGATAGCTGCCAACACAAGCAACATGTGATTTATCGACACAGCAGTGACCCGAGTTAGGGTTAGATTAGGGTTAGGTTAGCATGTATTTTAGATAATGCTAGTTATTACTGTGTCAATAAGTCACGTATGTGCTGTGTTAGTAGTTGTCCCCTTTTTTTATCTTTCAGGCATGATTAGCAATGCAGAAATATGCAGTAATAACAATTTTTGAAACTGGATACAATGGACAGCCAATAGATTTAATCAACCCAAAAAAGGGATCTGCTAAAGCGGAGTAATTACATAATAATCAACCAATCAAATTATCAAAATTTGATGAACCAGATCAGCCCGATGAAGCAAACTAAGAAAAAAAAGAAAGAATACTATTCTAAATTCGCCTTGGAACATTACCAAAAAATTTAGCGAGGTAACTTTACCTATATGACTTTAACCCTACCCTAAGGTGGGTTCTTACCCTATTGTTGATGAAAAACACTGTAGCATGTAATTTACCACTTAACGAATGATACCCCCAAAAAAAGGTCCTTTAAAGCCTTAATATATTGATCAAAATATTGCATAATTATATTCTTGATATCTATATAACCCGCTCCTTAAATGTATCAATAAAGTATCTCAAACTGCATCAAAAAAGCAAAAAAGTAGTTCTAGCTAATGATGTCTGACACAATTATTTTCGCAATAACGAAAGGTTTCGTCAAATTTACATCTGGCGAAACCCTTTGACGACTGACAAAACTCTTGACGTTTGACGAAACCCTTGACGATTGATGAAACCCTTGACGATTGACGAAACTTCTGACGCAACCCTTGACTATTGATAAAACTAATGCCCTAGCTCTCCAACACAAAAAAATTGGTTACAACCTGTAATTTTAACCGATCGAATTTTAAGATCAGGTGTAATGTAAAAATTTTTTTACAAAAAACAGATAGCTCTAAATTTTTATTAGGAAACCATCTATTGCGTCCTAATTAAAAATATTTCTCACGAAATTTTACTAATCGCCACAATGGCCACTATATTTTTCTAACCCTAACCCAATTATAACGCAGTTTTCTTATCCTAATTTTACACATATTTTTACTTAGAAAACAAAACACATTTGATTTGATTATACATTACACTTGATCCTAAATTTTAATTGGTCAAAATTACAGAATTACAGAGTAATCAATTTTTTGTGGAAGCGCTACCTAAGCTTTTGGTGAAACCTTTGTCAATTTGAAGAAGCTTTTACATTGAATCTAAAAATTATTTTTTTACTACTATTATTTCACTAGCAACAGTCACCAGATTCTGGGTTGGAATATGTCGGAGTGCATCGGAATCATGGTCGGCTGGATCAGAATGATCGACTTTGCCCCAAGATCATAAACAATTTTACTAATGAAATCATATCCAAATTTGCTGTAGAACTTGCTAATAGCTAAACGCTGTTCTAGATCTAATGCATATGATCCAGAATTTTGGTAACCTTTTTGTAAAATTCATGTAGGATCGATTGTCCAAACACATAATTTTTTGAGCTATCAATAATAATACTAATGCTATGAATATCTGTTATTTTATTTGCAGACTAAAACTATACTCTCAGATATCTTTAATTCATATAGAAGTTTTAATTACTTGCTAGGTATTTACTGAGAGGTTCATATACTTGCCGAGAGTCTATAACCCTCGTTGAGAGTGCCAGCAGGGTACCTTCATTAAGGGTTAAAATCACCCAACTATGCCACAAACTATGCCAAAATAAGAAATACATAAAATAATACATAATAATAAATTACTATGACACTGCCAATTCGTAGAAACCTATCAGATATATCTGGGTAATTGTTGCAATTTATCAGGTAATGTCAGATTGATGTCAAAGAGATATAAACTGGGAAGATATAATAATAAACAAAAAATTAAACTTTACGTGGACTAATTTATTTCTATTATGAAAGAAATTATAATAGTCTTATGCTTCATCAAAATAGTCATGGGTTTTGTTATTTATTATTGGTTTCATTATGCATCATGGGTTAATGCATTATGGGTTTCATCATGTACCATCGGTTTTGTCATGCATCATGGGTTTTGTTATGCATCATTTTGTCAATTCATCAATTTGAAGTTGTCTAACAAAATGGTTTCGTCATGCATCAATGATGCAGGTTGCGTCATACGTCAGGCATCATTAGTTCAAGTGCACCTGTTTTTAATATTCCCCAAAAAAGAAATTTTAATTTTGTAAATAAACAAAATATGTAAAAATACGAAGTTAGTATTAGGAGGTAAACTTTAGGATATATAGCAATAGACAGTTACCCATTATATGTAAAATTTTGTGGATAGGTATGGTCTGGTCATGACCAGTCATATCCAGTTAATGAACTAATATTAGCCAGTCAGAGTAGTTTGACTATCCAGTCACCAATGTAAAATCTTTAATATTTGGCTAATAAATGAATAATTATTGTTTAAAACCATATTGGTATATCTGTATCATCTGAAATCAACCTGCTACACAAAAATTTTTCAGATTATGTGACTTTGCATGATTACTGTATAACTTATGTTCAAAATTAAGCTACTATCTAAATAAGCTGCCCCTTCATTTTTTGAAAAATCAAAGAAAAGTTGCCAGCAGTTGTTATATTTATAAGACTAAATTTACTAAGTAAACCTCAAAAGTGCTATTAAGTAAACTTGTTCAAACATTAAAATACATTTCAGTAAAAATTTAGTAGTATTTGGACAACTTTTTATTAGTACATTTTTCAATTTTTCAAAAAATCCAACAATTCAAAAATAAACTACTTTACATTTTTTTTGCATAATTTTTTGCCCAAAAAAGGTAGCTTAATTTCAGACACATAAAGTAATAATATAATTCCTTTTTAAATAAAATTTTTTATTGATATAAGTAAACAATAATAATAAATATAACACAATAAGTATATAAATTAATACATATCACAAGATTTAAAAAATTTTTAGATGGTGATTTAAACCTAATTAAGAAATACCTTGTTCATAATTTTGGCCAAATTTGCAGATTATTTGTCCAGAATTATAACAAACCAATTTTAATTCTGGCCAAATAATCTGCTATTTTGACAGAATTGTATACTAAAATCCAGGAAAGTGTTCTAAATTTGGATGATTATTATACAATTGGTAAAAAATTATTTATATAGTTTTACAATACTTATTTAGAAATTTATCCTGCTACAAAGTGTTATCTGTTTATTAAGCAAAGTTGAAGTATTCAAACTATACTATAATATAGTCAGACCTTTTATAGTCACACTCCATATAGTTATACCTCTATTTAAGCACCCAATATTTGTGTAATGGACTTAAAATATAGTAAAACACCTTATTATAGTTACAAATTACTTATAATCACTATCACAATAAAAATTTAATTTTTTAACAATTTTATTAATAATAAACCCTCATTATAGTTACCAATATTTAACTAAATATAGATTTAAAATCTAATTGGCCAATATTTATATTCATATATATTTAAAATTATTAATTAAAGTTTCTTAAAAGTTTGACAACAAATAACTTTTATCCAATAACACAATTTGGATAAAACAACCAAAATGTTCATCTCAATGAGACAATTTTAATGACTACAAAATTGGTAAAATTTAATTACAAGATCCTGGAATTATAAAGAATTTGCATCATTTCTTATATTTAAAAATTGATTAAATTTAAACATTTGAGTAAAAAATTCTTAGCAATCTTGGGTTTTGTAATTAGAGTTGGACAATTGTAAACCCAATAGAATTGTCTTGTTAAAACAAATACTCTGGTAGTCATTTTATCCAAATCAGGCTACTGGATCAAAATCATGTTTAAAGGGAATAAAAAATAAAAAATTTTATAATAAATAAGTTAGCTGCACAATGCTGTCATGCGAAACCAAGAACATAAATTTATGAATTAACTCTATTAGATAATATGGGCATAGTGCAAAATACCTAAAATATTCAAACTAGTGATACAGGGATTAATTTATATATACCAAGAATGTAATACAAAGTACGAAGTGTATGGTTTATAGCATAGAATGGTCACATGTTCACATGTTCAAATTGATCATGTATACTTTTTGTTAGCTTTACATAATCATTAGGCTGGTTATACATTGCTAGATTCTGCTCCAATGTCTGGATTAGTATATTGATTTAGAACTCTTTGAATTTGTGTTATAAAACATTACAGGTTTTATGTGAATCCTTGCACAATTTGTGGCAGTGCATGGCTTCTAAATTTAAAATATACCTGTTATACCTTACTACCTTTGCCAATCAATTTATAAGTAAAAAAAGATACAGTATGATTGTTAGTGATCTATTTCTGTATTTGAGATAGATCTAATCCAAAAAGGGTATAGTGATTTATGTATAGTATGGAATCATCCAGGGTAGTGATTTTGGGTGATAAAAAATCTTGGCTGGGAAAAAATGCTCAGGCAGTCAACTGAGCTGGTCTTTTTGCTAGCAAATTCTCCTACTGTAATCAGAATTAACCACTATATTTATATCAAACGTATAAAAAAAATTCAGGTAGTTCCTTGCCGTTCAGTTATACTGAATTGTCTGCTTAGTTTAACCAGATTTGAAATCAATTATAAATCAAAATATATTATTACAGAATTAATTCATTTTATTTAATAAAATTGAACTGGTTTAGTATCCCAAAAATGACTGTATAAAACCTGTTCCATAGTTTCGGGCTGAATTATGTTAGTCAAAATTATATTAGTACCAACTGGATTAAACAATTTGCACAGATAAACAGTCAAACAGTTAGTTCTATAAGAAAAGTGGTACAGATTGTGGTACAGGTTAGTGTTGGGAATGCTCAAAATGGCACAGATCTTGTAGCACATACAGGAATGTTTTACAGAGTGGATTAGTAAAAATGGTACAAAGGGTGGCACATAATATCACGTCATATGAAATAGCATGTTCAGATGACACATATGTGTACATAACATAGTGTTGGCTTGTAATACATATTGGCTCATTTCATGGAGAGCGAAAGATCAGTAAAGAAATTTTTTTTAAAAAAGAGCGATATCTCATGATTTCACTGATGAAGCTTCTCTGTGTGTCTTAACAAAAAAAAATTCCGTACAAAATTTTGCTTCATATGCAGTTAGCTTGCTCATCTTATATTGATTACTTATATAAATTTATGTTTTAATAGTTAATTCACAACGTTATCATAGTGGAATATGAATTTACATTCATTACCCATGTCAAATCCCATGCCGATTTGAACTAGTAAACTGCTACAAAACCTGAGCCATTTATGGTCCAATTGGTACAGCATATGGTCCTACACAGTCTACAAAATCTTCATCAATTCGGACTATACCCGTACAAATCTGGATCTTGCCTCGTGCCTATATGACGCAACTAGTGCTGATCCAGTTCAATTTTCTTATAGGTTAGATGATTTTAGCTGGGTTCAATCTCTGCTATTTGGTAGCCATACCTAGTTAACATTAACCTGAAAGGTTAAGCCTTTAATAAAATCTAATAACTGGTTTTATAACCTATTGAATAAGAGGGCAACTAGTGCTCGCACCTGGATAACTTTTTATCCGAAAGGTTGTAACCTTTAACAAAATTTAATAACCAGTTTTATATCCTATTTAAATAAAAGGATAACGGTTATATCCGGATAAGATATTTATATGAATGTTGATTTATATATACAGTATTAATGCATAAATCAAATAAAGTAACTCTATAATAATAAAGTAAAAAATTTAGAAAAATAAATAAATAATAAAAACAAATAAAAATGAATCACCATATGCTCACCTAAATATTAAATGCTAATTTTCATATATTAAAAAAATAGTTCTAATATTCATATATATTTAACAATATAATTAATAATTTTTATATTCCCTGTGTAGAATACATCCACATTTGTTTTCGACAATAGCAGGAATCTGGTCGGGTATCATGTCTAGAAGATAATTACTATATTTTTTTTAAACAAACATAAATTTATCTTTTTCGACATAAAAAACTTGCATCCCCAAGTTATTCCTATTTTGTTTAGGCATGAGAAGTTCTTCTGTTATGCCAATACAAAAAAATAATGGCGAAACAATAAAAGAATAATCTTTATATATATTAATGAAAAAAAATCAATGTAATTATTAATAAGTAATTATTATCTGTAATTTATTATATTGCTGTGCATTTCACAATCGATGAAAATCAAGAAAGAATACATGTTCATTTAGAATTAAATTCAGAAATAATGTGGAACAATCAGTAATTATTATTAGCAATTTATTACATAATCTGTATACAAGATGAAAATTGAGAAAGAACACATGTCAATTCAGAAATGATGTGGAACAATAAGTAATTATTATCAGTAATTTATTACATGATCTGCATACAAGATGAAAATCAAGAAAGAACACATGTCAATTCAGAGAAATGCTGTAGAACAATAAGTAATTATTATTAGTAATTTATTACATGATACAAGATGAAAATCAGAAAGAACACACGTCAATTCAGAATTTACATAAATTCAAAAATGATGTGGAACAATAATAGTATTTTGTACTGTAATAAAAACATAAAGTAAGTACTTCTGTATTCATATATATAATATATAATAATTAATATTATACTTACAAAAAACTGAAAGCCAGTAAAAGTTTAAAGTGTAATTGATTTATATCACCTATTAAATAAAAATAATAAACAAATGAAATATTAAAATCATGTTCTTATTTAAAAAACATTAAATTTATGATGTAGACAAGTTTTACACCAAGTGATGCTAGTATATAAATAATATGCAAATTAAAATTTTTATTATAATTGTATTTTATCTATATTATCCTATATTATATTTTAAGTTAACTGGATACCTCAATAATTTATCTGTTTATCAGTTTTATAATTCAGGTATCTGGATATAACCTTTATAAAAAATATGCGTTGTGTAATTTTTTATAACAATTACCTAAATTTTTAATTTATTTATTAAATTATAAAAATTAGTCCACAAAAGCATTTTGCTTTTTGTATTTGTATTATTTTATATGACTACATTATGAATAATTTAATTTTTTGTACAATAGAATCTAATTCAGAGCATTTGCTCAGGTCTTATAAAAAATTTCAATCACAATGTAATTAGCAGCTTCCTTTTACTTCGCCAACAATTATTTCACTGAAATTATAAAAAGCGAAACCCTAATATCGGCTAAATAGGCTATCAGCAAAATAATTGTCAGTGAAGCAAGAAACATTTACATTTGTTTAGCATATTGATTAAATGAAACTAGTTGCATTTTTTTTATTTGAAAATTATTCTTATCTATCTCATGATTAATAGATCTGATATAAATATCATATGAATGATGGCAGGGAAAAATCAGACTTCAATTATATAGGTTTTATATGATTGAAACCTTGTATTTTCTTGGCATCGCTTATATATGTATTATATCTTAAATATTAATTAGTTAACCAATCTTATAACCTGATTATCCAGGTGACCTAGTAGTTGACCGGTTATTATATCTTAGGGTATGACCACTACTACTATTTAATCAAATCTTACCTATTAAACTTATTAATTGGAGCTAATTGAATCAAATATTATCTAGCTAATTATTAATATAGAAGTATTTGAAATTGTGATGTTTCTAAAAATTGTTACTACTCAGCAAATCTTGTAATTTTATTAAAATAATAATTAACTAGATAAATCTTATGTGCAAGTATTGATTTGCAAAATAATATATAAGTAGCAAGTGATGCAGGCTTATCCAGGCTGATGTATAGTTATATTTTCTTTGGTCAATAGAAGTGCGTGAAGGAATAAGACGAATATAAATGTGTAATTTTTTTGTTATTTGGTTTTTTTTTGATAATTTTTATGCTAAGGTTTTTTTAATTAATATTCAGTGTAAAAATATTTTGGTTTACATCTTTTCAAAAAGTGTGAAGAATGATTTCCATATACACAGAGAAATCAGAGATTGAATAGAATCTGTTTCTCTAATTATTCAGAATTCCTAATTTGCCATGGAAATATAAATGAAAAAATGGTTATAATGCCTTGAAAATCACATTATGAAGCATATGTCCTATAATGTGATTTTCATGGCAAAGACCCAAATAATATTTTCTTTCTTTTGACATTATGCGATGATTAATTAACTTATTAATATATAATATTAACCAGTTATTTAATTATTTATTTATTCAATGCAATTTTTTCAGTTAATATATTCAACCTGAAAATTGAATATTCTTAATCAAGGTCGGCCCAAGGTTATAGCAAGTGAAAAAAATAAAAATTTATAGTATATTCATGCAGATCAAATATTTCTCAGAAAGTAGCGAACTGTATATCCTTGAATTGATTACTATTAGTAGCAAGCACAATATCATGCTGGAATATAGAAAATGTACACAGCTACAAGTTTATCAAAATGATTTATACAAAAAATACATTAAACAAAACCCAGTATACTTGTTTATGTATGTGATATTAATGCACATTAAATGATCGATTCGAATACACCATCCAATAAAATTCAAGAGATTGTATACAGTAAGTTGAATATTAACCATACACTTCGCTACATTCCTGGTATAAAATTAGATATTTATATGATTTTTCTGTAATATAGGATCTGGCTTACTTATATATAGGGATATTAATAAAAAAGAGCCAAATTTTTTCTAAGTAAAAGTTTTTGCACTTTAAGTTAAAATAACTTAACAACTATTAATCAAATTTAATAAATTTTTTTTATTTTAATTTTATATAGTTATCGAATTAAAACAAACAATTTTATTAAATTTGATATAATAGTTGTTAAGATATTTTAATTTAAAATTTAAAAATAAGTTATTAAAAATGATTTGTCCCTTTTCTATTGATGTTCCCCATATAAAAGTATTCTTAGTAAGTAACTCTTTTATATTGCTTAATTAATAGTTGTAAAGCTAATTTTTGTGATTCTAATAGTAGTAAAATCACTGAAATCAGCTTGATAGACCATAAGATATGAGTTTTTTCAATTAGTTACTATAGAGTTTTTTGAAGTACATAAGATTTCACTTACTATATAAGGTAATAAATCACATGCCTGCTAATTTTTACTATGAAATTTATATCCTTGGTCTACGAGCCCAAAACTATGGTAAAGTATTTTATTTATAGTTATACCTCTATACAAGTACCACAATATAGTGCAACCAACTTGTAACTATAAGAGGTTAAGGGCTATATATTTTTTGAATTTCTGTAAATCTTATACTATTGTGTGCTATGCTTAGTAAAGTTATAAACAAAAGATATATAGTTGAAAGTATAAAACTACTAAGATAACTAAATTTTGTATACTTAATAAAAGAAAAAAGAGTAAACTAAAAAGCAACAATTCAGAAAAAGTTAAGGTCCAAGTTTAATGGTTTATTTAATTATTATTATTATCTACACTATATAGAAATTTGGGGTGAGTTAGTAAAAAAGGGACAAATTTTTTCTAAGTAAAAGTTTTCTTGACTTTAAGCTTAAATATCTTAACAACTATCTTAATAAATTTAATAAATTTTTTTTTATTTTATTCTATATAATTTTAAGATTAAAATAAAAATTTTTTTAGCAAATTTGATTAAATAGTTATCAAAATATTTTAATTTAAAAATTAAAAAAATTTTTAACTAAAAATAATTTGTTCCTTTTCTACTGACTCTCCTCTATTTTTTAATTAATGAATAATAATACATATAACTATATATATATATATTTATATTGTTTCAAAAATTTATATATATATATATTTATGTACCAATATTGTAAATGTTTCTAATAAACAATAGATATATTGTCATATAGATGTTTAGGTTTTAGATTAAACATAAAGCAAATTATATCAAAGATTATTAAATTTATTTATAATTAATATATTGCTTTCCAGATCTTTAGATTAAAAGCATTAATTTATATTCTGAAATTAAAAATTGTAAGATTGCTAGTTTAAATTTTCTAAGCAGCAAAATAGTAGAAATGTACAAGCTAGTCAAAATTAAGGAACTAAAGTACTATAGAAACCAAAGACCTGAGGTATATAATCAGCTTTCTCTAAATGCATGTGGGGAATATCAATAGAAAAGAGACAAATTTTTTCTAAGTAAAAATTTTTTAAGTTAAGTTAAAATAACTTAACAACTACTTAACCAAATTTAATAAAATTTTTTATTTTAATTTTTTATAGCTATAGAATTAAAACAAAAAAAAATTTATTAAATTTGATTTAGTAGTTAAGATATTTTAATTTAAAATTTTAAAAAAAGTTACTAAAATTGATTTGTCTCTTTTTTATTGATGCCTCTTATGTTGCTAGGGCTAATATTTTGACCTGCATTTTAAGAAGACATGCATTTAAAGAAAAAAATTAAATTAATAAATTTTATTAATAGTCAAGGAACATGTCCACATGTAATAGCTTAGAATATAGTTACAGTTATATCTGAGTTATTGCTCTTTTTTTCAAAGCATTTTTGGAGATATAACTAAGGTAGGAATATAACTCAATAAATATAACTTATAAAATCATATAAAAAAAAAGAAATTTATTTTGTTCAAATCTGGAAATATAACACAAGTTGGGATTTAAGCTAGTAGAGATATAACCCAAATATGACTATACTTATAAATAAAATAAGTTGACTTACTAATTTTATATTTAAATTTATAAAAAAATATATTTAAATTGAATTTATTTAAAAGTATATATATAAAAGTCTCTTTAAATATTAAATATATTCTTTAGCATTTGATACTTTTTTTTAAAGAGCGAACCCATTATTCATACACACTTTATTATTATTTATATTATTCATTGCATATATAATTACAAATATAAACTATATTATTGTGTACTATAAACTTAGGACTACTTTATTTCTAAGTTAAACTTTACCCAATTCGAGGCCCCACAAGTATCAAACCAGAATTTATACTTCAAAACTATTTTATTATCCTACTACTATACTTTTCATATCTTATACTGGTTTTAATAACTCTCAAACAGGTGTTTAGAGATTATCTACTACTTTCGTAGATTGTTGCTTGATATACTTTCTGTTTAATGACCAAATAGGCACTAAATTTCCTGTTACTAATAGCTGTCTATACTCCCTAAGATCTCTATTACTATAACAGGTCCTCAACTTGTTCAACTACCAGAATTTTGGATATTTCTTATGTGTTTGCACCTGCCTTATTAATATTTTTTAGTTTATAGTATGCTGCTAACAATTATATACTATATATTGGTTAGGTATGGGCCATGTTGCATAATCAAGGTTATTTTCAACTGGGATCGTAGTATTGACCTACTTCTAATTTTTGTCTGAATTGATTAGTGTTTAAGGGTAGAGGGTACTATTTTAAAATTATATATAAACTTAATGGTAAATTTTTTTTATATTTAATTTTATGAAAAATTATAATAAATAAACTAATTATATTTTAAGCCAAGTTTGTAGAGCAGGCTTTTCTGATTCTAATAATAGTAAAATTATTAAAATTGGTTAAAAACTCAGTAAGATATGAAATTTTAAAAATTGTATATTAAAATTTAGTAATAAAACTAACTTATAAATTTACGTAAATTGACCAATCAGCATTAGCAATTTTGTGCAACCTAGAAAATTTTTGGCCAACCCAGAAAAAATTATGATATATACAAGTATATATATATATATATATTCTTAAACCCTAGTTCTATTACTAGGGGAGACAGATAGCGCTCTTTTATTAATTCAATTTCTAAGGTCATACATTATACATTAGGGGTTTCTATCCTAGCTAACCTATACCTCCCTTCTATCGTCAGTTTATCCCGGTGAATCCAGCAAGCCCACCACACCCTGGTGCCCTGTACATCACGGATCTTATGTAGCTTTAAGGAAGTCAATTTTTGCCGGTGCGCTATATAGGTCAGCCGTTTTTCATACACCCCGGGAACTACTTTCCATTTTCAGTCAGTGCGGTATCGTCAGGTACCCTTACATTTTACAATTGCCTTTTATAGTAGATGTCCCTGATGTTTACGACATTTCTTGTCAGATTTTTTTTTCTTTTCTGGATACCGTATGACCTTTGTGGCACGCAGCTTTTATCACTATAGTACCATATCCGTCGATAGAGAAGAAGTGCAAATCCTCAACATAGATCCTAGCCATTCGTGGTCCCAACACAGTTTTTGTCATCCACTAGACTCGAACCAGTGACCTTGCGAATGCGACCCGGAGCGCTAACCACTGCGCTATTCCGACCCAGGGTCATACAAGTATATTTTTTTAAAATATAATAATAGTAGGACCCTGAAATATACATAGATAGGTCAGGTTAATTATAGGGTTACTAAAAAGAAAAAGATCTGCAGAAAAAACTTCAAAATAAGCAAAAAAATTACTATAAATAGAAAAGATTTGCATAAAAAACCTCTAAAATAAGCAAACTCATACCTGACCTATCTATGTATATTTCGGGGTCCTATAATAGTTCAAAATTTTACCATTATAGATAAATTGTTTTATTTATATTTTGTAAAATTTTAATAAAAATTAGTTGTAATTTAAAAAAGTTTTATTAGTAGCATATATCAATTTTATATAAAAATTTCAAAATACTATATAAAAACTATATAAAAATGATCTACATACCCTCTACCCTTAATGTTGGTATGCTCTTGCAATGCAATTATATTTTGTTTATATTACTACTACTAGCCTAGTACAATTTGCTTCATGTTTTTATATATTTCCAAGTATAGTGGTTTAAACTTTTCTCTGAAGTTATAGTTTTTTATTTGGGGTTTCTATATGTGTACCAGAGGTGTTCTTTGATTGTAAACCTGTTTTTACAGATACCTGTATTACTACCTGTATATTTTTTACTGACTTTTTTCCACAAACAATCCTTCTTGCTAGAAACTTCTATTAATTAAGTATTTATATAGACTTTCACTAAGTATAAAATGAGTATTTATAGATTTTTATCTACTAAGACTTGAACCAGAAATCTCAAGTAAGGGTATAGATGCCTAGACCACTAGGCTACAGCCTTGTACTCTTGATACTCTTTTGCATAAAATTTTAGTTTTTAAATTTAAATAGTATATTAAAATTTTATACTAAACTTGATCAATTCTTTACTATATTATTTAAGTCAAATAAATATTTATACTATATACTATAATATATGATTGGTTAAAATAATCTTTTAAAAAAGCTTTTTATGTCTTGATTTTAAAGTTAAAAAGAAGGTTTTTCTAATTTTAATAGTAGTTAAATTATCAAAATTGGCTTGGTAAAACCCAAGATACTTGGAATCAAAGATAAGAATACAGTTAATTTTTTCTAAGTACACACCAATAGCCAAAAAAATATTTTGCATTTAGAAAAAACTTGCAATTAAAAAAAGCTGAATTAAATATAATTAATTTTCTTTAAATGCAAGTTAATAAATTAAAAAAAACTTGCATTTAGAAAAACTTGTACTGTAATTAAATAAATCAATTTAATTGGTTAATAAAATATCTTTTATATCAATAGAAAAAAATTTTATATATACTAGATAAATTAAAAAATTTGCATTTTATTGCATTTAAAGAAACTTAAAAAACATGCATTTAGAAAGAGTTGAATATATAAAAATCTGCAAATTTACTATTATACAAAGTTTGTAAATTACAATATAGTAAATTTGCAGATATTTATATTCTCTTCTTTGATCCTAGGTATCTTGAATTTCACCAAATCAATTTTGACAATTTAACTACTATTAAAATCAGAAGAACTCCACTTTGACTTTAAATTAGGCCTTTATTTAACAACACCTTTCATATTTTTAAAAGATTATTTTAACTAATCATATTATTATATAGAGTGAGTTACTTATTTGACTTAAAGAACATAGTAAAAATTTTTAGCACCTATTTAAAATTAAGAACTAAAACTTAAAAAATAAGAATTAAATACTAAAGAATATAGATTTAAAATTTAAAGAGAGATAAATATATATAATATTAAATAAATTCAATTTAAATGATTTTTTTGTATAATTTTATATATAAAATTTGGTAAGTCAACACATTTAATCTGTAAGTAATTGCACTCAGTTGTTAAATTAATTAATTTTATATTATTAAATAATAGAAGTTTGCTATTTATTACCACTAGTGCCATTGCTAGTATATATTTGTATCTTTAATTTTGTCTATAAAATTATCCTTGAGGCTCTAACAAAAAAATTTCTTGTAAAATTTTGGTATAAACTATAATTCTGCCATATTCTAGTTTTTGACCCTAACACTAGGTTTTAATTTTTATTTTAGCAAAAAACTTTTTAATTTACATATTACATTTTATTGTTAATTACTATTAAGGGCACATCTAAAATAATGTTATATACCCATATAGTAGCTCTTGACCCCCAAACTATATAAAAAATTTTTCAAAATCTATATATTTATATATAAATTTTACAAAAACTTGACTATCTTGTAAAATAGTAATCTGATTTGGATGATTTTGGTACCATTTGATTTGTTTTAGTGAAACAAATCCAAAAATACAAAATTATATTATTTGGATTACTGGATAATAAGATAATTACAAAAAAGTATTAGTTATATAGTAATTTTATAAAAAAAGATATAACCAATAGTATTTGCCAATTTTACATGACCAGCAATCCAAATGAAATAAATTGGTACTATTTGACTATTCTTACTAAGACAAACCAAGTGATACCAAAATTATTTAATTTGGAACACTGGATCAGTATTTAAACAAATTTTTCTAAAAAAATTACATTATATTTTTTTGACCCTCTTCTCTACTTATTAGGAAAAATGTTATATTTCATCTGACTCCCTTGTATAATATTATTTATAGATGCCCTCTAATGATTACCAGTAGTAGTATATAGTAATTTTGTAAATAATAATAAAATTTAAAAATCAATAACTTTTAATCTACTAATCCAATTTAAATAATTTAACTACAAAATTGATTTTCTCAATGAGATGATTCTAATGAATCTAAAAACATCCAAATGTGATTACTTGATCACAAGATCATTGGAGTTTTGTTTATATCTATTATATAATAAATATAAACAAAACTCCAATGATCTTGTGATCAAGTAATTACATTTGGATGTTTTAAGATTTATTAGAATTATCTTATTAAGAGAATTATTTTGGTAGTTAAATTATATAAATTGGATTATTAGATCAAAAGTTATTGATTTTTAAAAATATTAAATTTAAATCTATATTATATAAGGTCCAGCCAAAACATTTTTATGCATATAAAAAAAAAAATGCACTTAGAGAATTTGCACTTAGAGAGAGTTAACTATATCAAATTGGTATGCTTAGATATGAATAACAGTATACTGTATTTATTTATTATATCAGTACAGTACATTAATATATAAAATTATAGATTTTTAATATCCAATTAAATGCAAATTTTGTGAACTCACTATTTTAGATAGCAGGAAACTATATACTTATAATACAAACATAGCTATATTCCTAATATACAAACTAGCTCAATTTAACAAATACTTAGATTACTAGAATATTAAAAAAGATTTAAAATAAAATTATTTATAGTAACTTAGATATTCAAGATTATATAGTTGGTTAATTTCACATTCTCTTGGTTAACTAGCCTTTAGAAATTAAACAAGCAATTACAGTTCAGTATCATACTTATTAATCATATAATTATACTTGACCAATAAGATTTAATCAAATATTTTGGGATTTACATATGTCTGTTTAGATTTTTTTGTTTCTTTCTATCCCTAGACCCAAAATATTAATATCAACCAATTAATCAACTTTGAATAGGCTTATAATCGAATTTGTGATAATTCTGATAAAAACTAATTTAACTATATACTAAAATTTGAACAGATTATTTATAGTAATTTATAATAGAATTATTAGACATTCAACTCCAAGGTTATTTGAGTCTATGTTATCTCAAAATATCAAATATTTGTGCCTCTTATTTTAACAGTTTCATTACTTGCATCTCTTTGTTTATTTCAACAGGTAGTTCTTTAAGCCTTTAATTTAGACAATTATATAAAATTTGCCCTTTGCTAGCAATTAAGCTCCAATAATTATTAACTTTTTTTTTCTTTAGCTATTAAATTTTGTACTGAATTTGAGTTTTTTAAATAAGAATATTTAGAAAACAATTTGTTATTAATAAGCTCTTACAACACTTTTATTAATTTTGAATATTTGACTTGACTTATTAATTTTACTATTATTGTTTGTTTCTTGTTTAATCTAATTTATAGTAAGAGCTTCAAGTATTATAGTAATATCTAAATTAGTTGAGTAAGACTTTTCTTTGCCAGGAATGAACCCTTTTTGATTTGATGTACAGTTCTTTTAGCTCTAGTAAAATTATCTGAACAAAAGTTTTTACTTTTAATTGCTGAATTGATATAGCTATAGTATTTTATCTAAATACCAATTTTGTTTCTTATTATCTCTTATTTTATCTTCTATAGTATCCAAATAGATCTTGAATCTGCTAGTATAACTAGAACCCTAAGCAATCTATGAATAGCTAAAGTTTTTAAAAAATCTTAATATATTACTAAAAACAGAAAAGATCTACAAAAATAATTAAAAATAAGTATTAATATTACTAAATATAGAAAGATTTATACTAAAATAGTCAAAAAGAAGCAAAATCAAATAATGTTCTATTTATATATAGCTCTTATTGTCCTTTTTTTTACCTTGTTTGATATTTCTAAAGCAATTTATTTTCAACTTTGTGTTACTTTCAGTATTTATCAACTTTATTATTTTTTCTTCAATACCCAATTATTATTGCAATGTTTATTAATCTCAAAACACATAGCTTTGTTTTATTTAGCATATGTATGACTACTATACCACACTTCATTTTATTGTTTCATCTCTTTGACCTAGCATATTTTTTATAATCAAAAAAGAAGCATTAATATCATTCTTCTTATTATTGTAAAAAAATAATTTCATTATATCTTTAGACATACTAACACTTTGCTTAGTGTACAAAGGAATAGGCCATAGTTATGAAATATAAATGAGCTAAGGAAGGAATAAGTATATTATTGTATAGTTTTTTTTAACAGTGTTTGAGTTCATATTATGCTAAGGTCATACAGCTGATCCAATTATGAAATGGCTTGTTTTTAGATAATTACATTAACAAATTTCTGTTTACTTATTTCTGAAAATCCTTCAATCAATAAGCAAGATAACTAATTTATATACCCACGTTCTTGTGTTATGAATTAATTTATAACTTTTGTAACAAAGCAACCCAGTACAGATAGTGAGTTACTCCAACTAGTTTCAATTATATTAACAAAGGCAAGCATTTTATTTATATTTATTTATTTCTTTAATATTAACAAGAAAATAATTACTAACTACTTTATTTTTTTACATACATTCTTTTGACTTGCACTATTACATCATAAATTAATCAATTGACTATACTATCTATATCTCTTAAATATAGTTGTTAGATGAAATCTCTAGGTTTCACACTGACGAAAGTCGAAACCTAGTTTCAACTTTCGTCAACTAAAATCTCAAATAATGAAATATCGAAACTGACGAAAGGTAATGAAATTAGCGAAAGGTGACAAAAGGTATGAAACTAACGAAACTGCAAAAAGTGACAAAATTAATAAAATATAAAAAAACAGATAAATGTTGTTGAAACTTATTGAAGATAATGTGAATGAAAAATAAATCACAAAAATAGAAATTTATAAAATTTTATTATATAAGGGCGCCTTGGCTTTCTAGATTTTATATTCATAAAAGGGCTAAAAGTAAAATATACAATTTATACTAAGATTTATTTTAATAAGAAACTTAATTATTTATTTATTTCAGTATTTCGATTAAAAAATAATTATTTATTGACTAAATTGACTTAAGGGTAGAGTTAACGTGATAGGGCAAATTAATGTAGATCATTGCTAAATTTTTTTTATATAAGATAAAATATAATAAGACATTATTTTGCTTATAATGTTTATATATATATTAAAAAAATAAGCCACAATATATAAATATTGGATAACGTGATTATAAAAATTATATAAAAAGTTATAAATAGCTAGTAAGAAAACTATTAAAAGTCAATTACAAATTTTCGGGTACTGCACAGAATTTTGAGTGAAACATTATGCAGTATGCCGATCATTTTGTGATCATATGGAGTGCTCCGTATTAAAAGGTCCCATTTTTACATTTATCTCATTTTGAGATAATTGAGTTTAACCATTTGTTTTGATTTTCGGACTGATTCGGGATTAATTAAATTTCACGATTTTGATTGGTTAAAGAAGGCAGGTGACTATCGGATAATCTCGTGACGTGTTGGCTCTACGCAGCCTCATGTAATTTTTCTTTTTAAATTATCTTGATTTTTTATTATGCAAATCAACTTTTATTAATAATTGAAAAATATCAATTATGTCAAAATTTACATGAATTTAATAAAAACTCATTTTTCAAAAAATTGTAAAAATGGGCCCTTTTAATACGGAGCACTCCATATTCGTATTCTAGAACATATTTGATATACATATTGCTACAGTTCGTTCTAGATAAAAATATTTTTTTGTAAAATTGTTATAATTTATATGTATCGTCATAAAAAAATATATATGTGATTAACAAAAGTACTTGCATGTACAGGTGTACTACTGGTGTACCTCACATAATATATAATATCAAAATTTTATGCAGTAATGTTCTAGAATATTTCAAGAACACAACAATGATGATCATATAGTACCAAAAATTTAGCCAATACAATTTAACTCTATCCTTAAATAAAAGACAAATTAGCACAGACAATAAATTAATAAGATTTTTCAGTTAAATAAGAAACTTAATAAAAGATATCCTTATTAGTTCACCAAAAATTACTTTATAGACTGACAATTTCATCGACAAATTATTTTACTATGGTGCACCAAGTCACTTCTTATCAAAAATCATGTATATTTTAATAAATCTATAAAATCTTAAGTTTTAAATATTTATAAAAATGTAACCAATAAAAACTATTGTTTTTCATTAGTACTATCGAAATTATTAGTTAAAATATTTAAAAAAGCTTATAAAGTTACACAGTATGTGTTTAAAGCTATTATGTTTTCAAAATTTTGGCGTTTAATATAAAAAAAATAAAAAATTTTTTTTATATTTTTTTTAATTAATTAGAATTAGTATATAACGCATTCTGATTGGTTAAAAAGCATTTATATATACCCAAATTTGGCGCATTTGATATAAAGTGACTTGGCGCACCATATTATGATTTTAAACTTTATTGCCATGTCTTATAATTTCTATGAAAAATTTTTTGAACTTAATTTACTAAATTCATTATAATATGTCTATATTTATATTTATTTATTTGTTTAACAAGAAATGTTAATGACCTATTACCTATTTATAATTTCTATAATTAGCTTTTTAGTAATAGCTTAGCTTTGCCGAAAATATAGATTTTTATCAATTTTTAATGGAAGCGCTAGAGATTTATTAATTACATGAATATTTTTTAATTATCCTTACCTTTTTTTTTAGTGGAAGCACTAGGGTTTCATCACTTTAAGTTTGGGGTTTGACTTTCATTAGAAGAATTTAAGGTTTTGACTTTCAACAGAGATTTCGTTATCTAGAGCTTAGATTTCAACTTTCGTTATTAAGCAAAAAAGGTTTCATCTAACAATTATATTTTAAAATAATTACTAATTGCTTCTTCATTTCTTCATTTTTCATATGCATCTGGTGCCCTGCTTTATTATACTTATTGATGATGTCTTAAGGGCTACCTTAATAATACCTAGCATTTTAGTTACATTACTATCATAACGAATCACAACTATAGAGTTTTGGTCTGAATCCACTTAGTCAGAGCACTTGCTTTGGCACTGGTGTATCGTACTAGGCACTGCCACTTTATACTCAAAAGGAGAATCAGTTTATCACTAAAAACGTTTTTATGTTTTTAATTATTTACTTATGGTCCAGTGCATAAAGATTTGTACCTCAAAAAGTTTTATAATTTTAACTCTTAGTAAAAGTTTTTATATTTTTGATTAATTATTAAAAATTTTTAATATCAAATAAAATAGGTTTTAATCTAACTTATTATATTATTTTTATCCCTGCAGGTCGATAGCATAGTGGTTATGCTCCCAGGTCTCTATTCGAAGGTTGCAGGTTCAATCCCACTTGGCGGCATTTGAATTTGATAGTCAGAACCCGATTTGGAAATAACCGAAGTCACAAGACATAGCGAGAGGCCACAGATACTTCATGAACTTGTGTCGGTGTTTTCCGTGTAATGAAACATACCAACAGGATAGGGAATCGAGGAAGATCGACCATCCCTGCTGGAAGTATAATAATGCGGTGCAACCCCAACATTTGGGCAGCTAAGGGCAAGCTGGATAAGCCTTATATAGTAAACTTTCCGAGCAGCTGAAGCTCCGTCGACGATAACTGAAACACTACGGGATACAGGGACCCAGGAGGTTGTCTGGGCAGTGAAAGGCAAGCCGAACGGCTTATCTGAGATGGGTACATAGTAGAGGTAGCTCAAACGGAGGGTTTGCGCGATAAGAGCACTGGGGTTAAGCTTAAAAAAAATATATATATATTATTTTTATTGTTTTAATATTGTTTTATTTTAGTAATTTTGCATATACAATTTGCTGTATTCAAGAAAAAAAAGAAAAATTTTTTTTTAAAAAAAGTATTTTAAGTATTTTCGCAACCAATATGCAGTTCTATGAGCTTGTACTATGCAAGTGCGTTAATGTGCATATGATAAAGATATGGTTAAAATTTGAGCAAAATTGAATCACTAGTTGTGAAGAAATTAAGCTTTAAAGTGAAGTAATTTGATTTTTTTACTATTATTTGAGGTACAAATCTTTATGCACCGGACTATAACTATGAACTCCTTTCTGCAACTTTTCTTTGGATCGTTGCGCTTTTATTATAGATTATCAATTCGGGTACTAGATTACCTGGTTATACACATTATGCAACACTTACAAATAAGCTTTTAATTAAATTCATGCATCAACAGATTACGCCATTTATGTTACCTAGTCACGATTGGGTCACCCGTAATCGTACCCAACCCTAGAAATTGATATACAGGGGTGTTGATTATTGACATGACAAGAGCTAAACCCCCTGAACTTTGACTCGAAGTTCCAGCCTTTTGCAAAATTCAATATAGCATTCGCACATTACAACACATATCTCGTGACCTGAATTACTAAACTAATATTAATCTATGTACATAAATATAAACACAAAAAAAAATTGTTTTTTTCACATAAACAAATTCAATGTTCATTGCTCTAAACACCTTCGAGCTCTTAGCCCGGTATATCCATCCTTCCAAGCTTTTGTATATCAAGACGACTCCCAAATATTATGTGCTCCGGACTTTTATAACTGATCAAGTGATCCAAAAACAAGTATTTGATGAAACTAATCTTTTTATCATTACACAATACAGTGTGACTCCAATTTACCTTTTGACCCACAATCATTGTGATGCCATGCATCTTGTTCAATCAATGTTCTGAACTTCATAGCCATGCAGGATCTTTAATCTGATTATTTATAAATACTATATGCTTCTTCATCTTTTGTTTCATGAGAAGTCACGGCAGTCGCTAGTCAGAGTTCTGCTTACATCATTTACAACTCCATTAGTTTCTTTACAATCTGAGCTAGATCCTCCGGATTCAACAATCTTTTCATCACCAACTCCACTTTGATCAGAATTAATTACATCAGATATCATAGATATGTATTCAACTCTTGCTTTCTCAGATCAATTCAATCTTTCATGGTCTACATTACTAATGCATACCTTTTTTAAAATTCTGTCAAATATCTTTGCTTATTCAAATTTGTGGAATTTACCTTATTCACAAGGTAAGAATCATTATTAAGTCTTGTATCCTCCATTGACATTTCATCATCAAACATCAGATTTACATCAACTTCCTTTTGGTCACAAATTTGTTTCTATAACAATATCCATGATTATACATAGCATTAGCATGACGTGTATCAGCAGATTTTTGATAATAATTGAATGCCTTATGCTTTTCCAATTCACAACCGATTCTATTAGGATCAGACATGTTAAAGGATTTTTGATAATGAATGAACGTTTTATATCCATTCTTTTCGACATCAACTTTACCACCCTTCGATCCATTCAATTTATCCCTCTCACCAACGAACTTTATAGGTATAACTTCATTTTTTATTTTTGTCATTTTGTTTTTAATTCACTTACATGCTTCATCTGTACTATTCACTTCTGTAGGCTTTTGATAACTAATGAACGCTTTATGTTCAACTCCTTTGGCAACAATTGTAGCTGTTTCTAGCTTACTTGATGCAATAATTTTCCTGCCAGATCTTACAGGTAACTTATCATTTTTTATTGGGTTGCTTTGCCATTGAATATCTTATTAACCCTTTTACCATTTTCCCTTTGATTTCTATTTTTATTATTGCTGACCTTGGATCACTAATTTTCATGAATTGTACGTTCATAACTTGTTCTTGACATTCATACTTCACTTGATCTGGGCAAGAATATTCTTGGTGCTGACAAACATAACACAGCCAAGGTCTGTAGCGTTTACGATTAACTTGTCGTTTCTTCAAATGCTTCTACTTCAACCATTAACTTGATCATATTTTCAACTATCGATATCAAGTGACTTTCATCTTCCATCCTCTTTGATTTCACTACTTAGTAATGTTCGATTATATATATATATATATATTTTTCTTTTTTTATTTTTATTTTTTTTATTTATTTTTTTATTTATTTTTTTATTTATTTATTTTTTATGGAATTTATAATTTATTGCATGGTACAATATATTGCACTCCTATTATAACTATATGGATCATAGATTTTGTGTAACAAACAATTAAAGAAATTTTTATCAAAGCAAAAAATAAAATTTAATTAATATTAGGGTTAGGGTTAAGGCCTGGAATGAAGCAGTGGTATAGTTTATACCAAAATTTCAAGAAGAGTATTTTTATTAGAACTCCAAAAGTGGTTTTATAGACAAAATTTTTAATTAATAAAAGGGTGCAATGTATTGCAGGTGCAATAAATTATAAAACACATTTTTTATTTATTTTTTTATTATTATCGCTTAATTACCAAGCCTTTTACTAACAATGTCCTTTTCATAACAATGTCCTTTTCCTTTAATGTTTGTATCATTTTTATTAAATGGTCATATCACAATGTACTTGTTGATCACACACAAATGCCACTGGCACTTTCAAATCCTTAAATTCAACGAGTTTCCTCCAACTCAACTTCGTTCACGTAGTTACAAGTTCAAATTCAAAGGTGATGAATCACAACTATGTAGTTTTGGTCTGAATCCACTTAGTCAGAGCACTCACTTTGGACTAGTGAATCGTACCAGGCACTGCCACCTTATGTTCAAAAAGAGAGTTAGTTTATTACTAAGAACGTTTTTATGTTTTTAATTATTTACTTAACTATGAACTCCTTTCTGCAACTTTCCCTTTGAATCGTTGTGCTTTTATTATAAATTATTAATCCGGGTACTAGATTACCTGGTTACATGCATTATATAACACTTACAAATAAGCTTTTCATGCATCAACAGATTACGCTATTTATGTTACCCAGTCATGATCGGGTAACCCGTAATCGTACTTAACCCTAGCAATTGATATATAGTGGTGTTGATTATTGCTATGACAATTACCGTTCATACATAATTTTGATTAATCAACACGTGTGAAATCAAGTATGTAAATCAAAATTAGTGAAATTTTTTTTATGCATAATGTAGATCACGATTTTTATTATAATTAGATACAGTAGTAAATTTTAAATAGATATATGGGTGTTGTAAGTTAAAAGGGCCCATTTTTATATATAGTTTATTTTGAGTTTAATTATTTGTTTTGATTTTTGGACTGATCCGGGATTAATCAAATGTCACAATTTTGATTGGTTAAAGGTAACAGATGACTATCGGGTAATCTCGTGATGTGTTTAGCCTTGTGAAATTTTCTTTTACATTATCTTGATTTTTTATTATGCAAATCAACTTTATAATTGAAAAATGTCAATCATGTCAAAATTTATATAAATCTAATAAAACTCATTTTACAAAAAATTGTAAAAATGGGCCCTTTTAACTTGGAATGCCCCATATAGTATTAATAATATTATATTTTAAGTTAAACCTTTGTAAAGCCTAATATCGAACCTTTGCTAACAAAGTTATGTTTTTTTTTTGCATTTGAATATAAAAAATTTAAAATTCTATTACAATTTTTAAATTTTTATATTCAAATGCAAAAAATAAAAATGTAACTTTGTTAACAAAGGTTGATTTTAGGTTTTACAAAGATTTAATCTTGAAATATAATATTGTTAATGCTATATGTAATAGATATTACACATGCTGTTGTAAATATAATGAGTTAGCATGTGAAGCCGTGGTAACACATGATGTTTACAGTGCATGTATAATATCTAATATATTTCACAGTTCCTATGCCCATAACGTTCTGATTAAAATTTTTACTGATGACATAATGTCTGCATAAAATTTTTTTGATAATGCACGGCATTATGTCATCATAATATATCATCAGAAATGTTCACAGGAGAACATTAAAGACCGTGGAATATATATTTGAAATTTACTATCTAATTATATTATAATAAAAATCATGATCTATATCATGCATAAAAAAAATTCGGGAGCGGGTCAAAATCCTGACAAACAGAATCCCGACAGGTCATAATTCCAACAAAAAAATCCCAATAATAAAAATCCTGACAATCCTGACAACCAAAAAAATCATTAAATTTATTTAAGTTAGGTCAGAGTGCCTAGGATAGGGTTAGGGTGAGCACCTGGGCTAGGGTTTTGTTTAGTTGATTTTATAGTAAAGTTGCTCAAAGAAAGCTTTTTTTGATTGTCAGGATTTTTTTGTTGGGATTATGACTTGTCAGGATTTTGACCCAAACCAAAAAATTCACATATAAAATTTTGATTTACATAGTTTATTTCACCCCCAACATGAGGCACGTGCAGCACGTTTCCCCGATTGTTCATTCATAACTACCGATTACATTTTTATAGGATGTTATCCTGTTCCAACCAATTGGTTCATGCTCAAAAACTCATTTGAACACTGTTACGAACCACACATGTAAAACTGGTTATTGAATTCAGTTTATACAAATGTGTTAATAGTTATGCTTGTTTGAACAATTTAATAAAGCATGCCATATATTTATTAAAGCAATTTTACATTTGTAAAATATACATATTATGCATTTACAATATTTATTGCATCAATTGCCACGTATTATTTATTTGTTGAACAACATAATAATACCCGGTTTAAAATATTCTACACAGTCGAGGATGCCTGATTCGTACCATGTTTTTAGGCAGAGACTTGCAGTTTCTTCAGATAGTCGATTACGGATTGGTTAATTGTATTTTTGGTTTTATAAAACATTTCTTCACTAGATACAGAAGTAGCCTGCACAATCAAATAATTATGTGCCATTTGTGCAAGTCCAGAATAGTGTACAAGACCAGTATCTATTGGATAAGGTTTATTACAATGTCGTTTATCACCAATTTCAACAAGTTCATCCTAGAAAGGATCTTTTTTAATCGTTTTGGGGGATGGTTTGTTATTTCTGAAAGTGTTTCGGATTCAAGTGTATTTTGAAAGATCAAAGAGGTATGTTTAATTTGGTTAATAAATTGGTCATGTGCGTTTTCTTCATCCATCTTACGAAGTTTAAGTAAATAAGTAAAATATGTGCAAACGAAAAAAATCGCTCATTTATATATTAAAAAAGCAATTTTCATTATATAATATCGTGGTAATTAATTAATTAAAAAAAAATTAATATCGTCATAATATCGCGATTAACTTTTAATTAAAAGTCTATCTTCGTCATATTAGCATAAAACCATAATAATCAGCCAATCGAAAAAAGATTTTTTTGTCAATGCACGATAGTAATTAAAAGTCAAAGTCAATTACTAATCAAGCATTTTGCTCCTCTAACCGATTCCGAACTCAATTTGAGCAGAAGTTTAAATATTATAGTAAAAATCATGTGACTACAAAAACTCGAGTTTAACTGGTTTGGGTTTCAAACAGGGCCGAACAGAGTTTGGATGAACAGGATAACATCCCTAATTTTTTATTTATTTTTTATTTATTTTATTATTATTATTATTATTATTATTATTATTAACGCTATTTCCTCTTACTCTAAAGCTCCAAATCGATACCCACCACCAAGTACGCCGCATACTCATATCCACCGTGACATATATATTATTATGTACTATGATTATGAGTTATAGAGTTTAGCCATAAAAACCTAATCAACTTTTAAATAAAAAAAAACCAAAACAGTAACTAGCGTGTGGGAATATACCCACGATGAAATTTCCTCCACAAAAAAATTACAACGGTTACTAAAACAATTAATCCTAAAATGTTAGTAAAGCAGGAAAGAATTATAAATGAAGTTGATGTAATATCCGATGATGAATTTGAAGTTGTTGATAATGGATTTGAAGTTGTTGATGAATTTGTTGGAACTTCTACGATTACATAGGTTCCAAGAGAATCTACTGCATAAGCACTATTACCAAAGAGAATACCAGCAGGAAAAGTGAATAAAGTATCCGCTGTATCATTTTTACCATAACTTATTGTTTCTGCTGATGTCTGAAACTTCAAGTATTTTATAACTATATTTATATCAATAGAATTGTTGCCATATGAACCGGTTATAGTCTTCATTTTTTCATTACTATTAAGATCATAAGTTTGTAGTTTACCCGTGCGTAAACCACGTAGAGAACCGTTAACTATTCTTTTCCCATAATTTGTTTCTACATTATAAATAAATTGAAGACTATTCAAATAACCAGAAGTTGGGTCCGTTTGAACTTTTATGCTTTTCACATTAATATTGTTAATACTTTCACCATCAATTATTTGATAAATAATTATATGAAAATCATCGGAATTAGATCCTCCACTTCCGCCATAGGTATCTGATACAGTTTTCACAGTAATTGTCATAATTAAAGAAAAAATAGTACATGATGTAAGAAATCTGAGTAGCTTCCTAAATAAATATACATCGTCTGGACTAGTGATGCAGAGTAGTGTTCCTCAATTGTGGAATAATTCCATTTAGAAATTCTATTTAGAAATTCCACACTTACATATAAATCATGCAATTTTACTCTTGCGCAATGATATATTAAGATAATCTAAGAGTCGTTATACTGTTTTCAATGATCTTGGCTTAAATAAATACTAAAATTTAGAATTATTTTAAATCTAAATTATCACAAAAAGGTATATTTGCTCTTATTATATATTATTTGAAAACGCATTTGAAAATAAATACAGTCAGATCTATAGCTAGGGCAATTGTGCATTTTCCAATGGTAGGATTCATTATGGCATAAGGTAGCTGCATAACGTAGTTGTGCTAAAACCAGGAACGGGAAATTTCTTGTTGATTGGTTATAATAGGTTTAGTTATAATACCGTATTCCTCCGAAAATAAGCATCACCCGAAAATAAGCACCCCCGGCCTACATTAAGTCAATATTGGCCCGAATTATGACTGCCTTAGCCAACATTATGTGCAAAAAAAGGGTGCTTATTTTCGGAGGAATACGGTATTAAAAATTATAAGCTATATATGTACGTACGCATGTACGTAGAGTGCAAGAAACACGCAGTTACACCTTAGGCCAGACCAAATTGATTCTTTGTTTAACATAACATAAAATAACTGTAAGAGGGGGTGGGCATTGGAAAAAAACACAAAAATAATAATACTGCAATTATATTGGTTGATTTTACATATATTAGTTATATAAAATTTAAAAAATTGAGGGGGGGCAAATACTATTAATTACTATTATTAATGTGTATTGGACATATATAAAATTTAAAAAATAGGGGGAGTGGGTTATGTTAAACGAAGAATTAAATTGGCATGCCTTATAAAGAAAAAATAGTCAATGAAATTAAATACTTAAATTTATTAAAGTCGATAATTTAATTTTAATGTGTAACTTGAACAGATTACGATACACATTAAAATTTATATTTCTTAAATCGGTCACACACTGGTGTTCACAGGTATCGGAAAGTGGGTCAGAAAATCACATAACTATATATATTGATTATACTAAAGCCCACCACTGGTGTTTAATACCAGTATCGGAAAACAGGTTGGAAAATTATATGACTATATAAAAATTTTTATTTATCATATATGCTATGATATGTATACTGAATACATATGTCGTATGTACGTACACACGTCAAATTAAAATATGTGTCAAATCAAAATAACTATAATTCCGCTAATACCTACCCTTACTCTAACATAGGGCTTCACCCTAACCCTAATGAAACTTGGTATAGAAATTTTTGATTTGACTTTAACGCAAATTTTTTATTTTTTTTTTTTAACAAACCTCCGAAGAGGATGCCATGTAGACGTACTTTATTAATAATTTACTGACTAACACCTAATACAAAATTATATTATAATAAAAATAGACCATTAAACTATTTATATTTTTATTCTGGGTCAAGTCCTTCTTACCTGTCCTAAAATCTATCTGAGAAAGTTCAGATAAAGATACTTCGTTACCTTCTTTAAACTGTTATGCCCCTCCTTTTGTAAAGCTTTTAGAACCTTTAACTCCTTACTAATTCTCATCTGGACTATATCAGATAGTATCGATTCTGGTATCCATTTCTGTTCCCATTTGACCTGGGCGTACCAACACCAGATCTCATATAGACAGGTGATATGCAGCCATATAGCTGCTTTACGTTTGGCAGGCTCTTCAATATTCGTAGCAGAAAAAATTTCATCCCATGACTTCGGGGGTCCATCCTCATTTGATATTATCAGATGTTTGTATGCTTCGGACCATATCATTTTACTAATTTTACACTCTAGGGCGAAGTGTAATGGGGTTTGTATTTCTCCAGGGCATGCAGAACATTCTCCATTTTCTTCCTGATTGATATGTACTAGTCGATACCCTAAAGGAAGTGCCCTAAGTTTTAGCCTCCAAACCACATCCTTCTTTCTATTAATAGTCCACTTTTCTTTAATCCAGCCTACATGATCTGTTCGGCTAGCAGTAACATTGACTTTAGAACGTAGGTATTCTGTAGCTTTTTTTACTGAAAAATTACCATGTTGATTTCCTATTTCAAGATCGCCAGGGTCCCAAGGTCTATTACCTTCTCCTAGCACTTTACCCTCCAACCAATTCCATGCTTGTATATATGGCTTCTATCTCTCTGTCCATCCTTTAGTTGTATTTGAACTGCTATTTATAGCCTCCTTAATTGTTATATTTCTTCTACTCTGTAAGTTTTCAGTGACTATTGCTCTTTCTACTTTTGCCCAGAAACTATTGCCTGTTATTAGCTTTATTAACACTGAGACCAATCTTGCATCCAAAATATCCTTCAAAATTGGAGCTGCCAAGCCTCCTTGGTCATACCCCTGTTGAAAGATTGAGTAGCGTGGGAGCATTCTTGACTTATTTTTGACCCAATCCATAATCATGTTATTGAACACATATAGCGGTTTTCTTTTGGGAGGAGTAAGATATGCTAGGTACCATATTTTTGAGATAAACAATGATTTTCCAACTAATATTTTACCTTTCAATGACAAATTTCTATTCGCCATAGTATTAATTTTATTTTGTATCTTGCAAGCTAAATCCTTCCATAAATGTTTTATTGGATTTCCATTACTATCCACTTTATAGCCAAGTATAAATATCGGTTCATCTTTTGTTACTTTTCTAAAATTGTATTCACTGGTCAAGTTATGTCCCTGTGCCATTATTGTAAGTGGTATTAGCATTGTCTTAGACCTGTTCACTCTGGCATTAGATGCAGCTTCATATGTCTTAATTATCTCCAATAAATTATGCCAATCCCTTTGAGAACCAATGCCTATGGTCAAATCATCTGCGTATGCTGCGATTTTGAAACATTGATTCTTAATCTCAATACCATAGATTTTCTCATATATATGTTTCAATAATGGTTCTATTGCAAGTGTGTACAAAAGTGGGACAATGGGTCCCCTTGACGGACCTCTCTTTCTACTCTAAATGGTTCTGAGAGCAAACCTGAGTCCGTAATATATGCTTGTTGTGATGAAAATAATGCATTCACGATATTTACAAATTTTTTATCAAAGTTCATCTTGTTTAAAACCATTCTTAAGTACCCTTGATTAACCCTGTCGAAGGCTTTTTGCTGATCTACCAAAAGAAGCCAATGGTATTTGGACTGATCTGTTTGGTTTCTCAATACCATTAATACATCCATGGCCGCATCCTGTATTAATCTTCCAGTTACAAATCCTCTTTGATATGGTCCAATAACATCAGCACAAATTATATTTAGTCGATTGGCAATAATTTTCATAAATATTTTGACATCGCAATTTGTGAGTAAAATTGGTCTCCAATTACTTATTTCTTCAAGGTTATCATTTTTTTTAAGAATCAGCGAAATAATATTTTGACTCCATGAACACGGCATTTTTTCTGACTCCAATACTGTATTAAACAATTTTAAAAGTATTGGAAGAACCTCATTTTTTGCTAACTTATAAAATTCATAGCTAAGGCCATCAGTTCCAGGGGCTTTATTATTGGCAAGAGTATCTATGACCCCTAGTATTTCCTCTTTTGAAATCATCTTTACTAATGACATATTTTGAGCTAGTGATAGTTGTGGCAAACCCTGAATTAAACTATCTGCTGCTTTTTTATCAAACTCTTCTGCTTGTATAACTGTGCGAAGTTGTTATGAATATACTGCAGTATAGTGCTTGGGTCTTCTTTTTGTGGTTTACTTGGGTCTCTAATTTTAGTAGTAGGTGTTGATGAAACTCTAACTTTGTAACACATGAAAAAATATTTTGTGGACTTTTCTCCACATTCTACCCATTTAGCCTTCGATCTAGTTTGCTATTTTTCAGCTAATAAAGATAGCTCCTCTTGTAACTGTTGATGTATATTTTCAGCTACCAACTGTAAATCCTCATACTCATCGCTATGTGTAATCTTCATATTTACTTCTCTCATCGCCATGTGTAATCTTCATATTTACTTCTGTAAGCTTTTGTGAAGTTTTTAAATTTTACTTTCTAAAGCAGTCAGTGGTTTATAAGCCCTAATAATTGACTGAATAACACATTTGTGGAAGTCCTATTTGCTTACATCTTTAATACTGCGTAGTTCTTTCTCAACATCTTTTCTAATTCTTTTATTAGACCAACACCTTTTATCAAATTTCCAAAATGCAGCTCTTGAAGAGTTCTTTACAAAATGCAACTCGCATTCAACTAATAAATGGTCAGAATTACCAAACCGAGTAGCAACCCCTTTACAATATTGAGCATAATTCGCGTCTATAAATATATAGTCCAAACAAGTGGCCATTAAGTGACTTCCACGTGTTCTCTGATAAAAGGTAAGAAAGGGTTTTAGCCCTATTATTTCTGCTGTATCTATATATTCCTGCATTTTCTGTCTTAAAATCACACGTGACAAATCATTATATGGCTCTGCATGACTAATTCTGTTTTCATATGGATTTAAATTTACGTTGTTGACCTGTAAAATATCACAAAAACGATCATAACCTATGATCCACTAATCCAAATTAAATGAAACTACCACCATTCGACTTAGCTCACCGAGACGGTTCTAACGAGCTATGGTACATCTCTGTACGACCTCTGGTTGCCAAGATAGGAGTTGTCAAACATTTACTCCTATACTTATTAATTGATCAGCAATCTGATTGGCTAGGCGATTGCTGCGGACAAAAATCGTAGATCTGACATATCTAAAAGATGTCATATTTATAGCTTATATTCTAGATATTTTATTTATTACATATATATTATTTA
>QKWP01000230.1:0-13662 GCA_003550325.1 Gigaspora rosea
GAATAGTATGATGGATGGTTTTCTTGTATATAAGTTAGAAATGATTCTATAGTTTGTGATGAGTCAAGAGTAGGTAGGTTGTAGAATTGTAAGAATTTGTTGTAACAGGGCATTGAGTAAGAAAGTTGATTTGTAAGTATAGATTCTGCCTCAGAGTGAGATGTTGACTTGGGATCTGATGCAAAAGTTTGTTCTTCTGTAGATACGCTCGCTATTTTAAGCTCGGTTCTCACAGCTGCGCAGGATACAGTAGCCTGCTCGGTACGTTGAGTCTGGCCGTCATAACACTGTTCCTCCGCGTAGCTATTTGTAATTATAATAAATAGTACTATAAATAGTGCCAAATATATAGCACCATAAATAGTGCTAATAAATATTGCACTATAAATAGTGCTAGTTATAATTCCAATAAATAGCACTATAAATAGTGCTATAAAACTAGCACTGTAAATGGTGCTAATATTGTAGCACTATAAACAGTGCTATTTATAATCATGATATATAGCACTGTAAATAGTGCCAAATATATAGCACCATTAATAATGCTAGTAAATAAAGCACTATAAACAGTGCTATTTGTAATTATAATAAATAGCACTGTAAATAGTGCTAATTATAATAAATAGCACTATAAATAGTCCTATAAAACTAGCACTGTAAATGGTGCTAATATTATAGCACTATAAACAGTGCTATTTATAATTATGATATATAGCACTGTAAATAGTGCCAAATATATAGCACCATTAATAATGCTAGTAAATAAAGCACTATAAACAGTGCTATTTGTAATTATAATAAATAGCACTGTAAATAGTGCTAATTATAGAGCACCATTAATAGTACTAGTAAATAATACATATAAATAGCACGATAAATAGTGCTATTTAAAATTATAATAACTAGCACTGTAAATAGTGCTAATATTAAACAGTGCTATTTATAATTATAATATATAGCACTGTAAATAGTGCCAAATATATAGCACTATTAATAATGCTGGTAAATAAAGCACTATAAACAGTGCTATTTGTAATTATGATAAATAGAACTGTAAATAGTTCCAATTATATAGCACCATTAATAGTACTAGTAAATAATGCACTATAAATAGTGCTAATTATAATTCCAATAAATAGCACTATAAATAGTGCTATTTATAATTATAATGACTAGCACTGTAGATAGTGCTATTTTTATAGCACTTTAAACAGCGCTATTTGTAATTATAACAAATAGCACTATAAATAGTGCCAAATATATAGCGCTATAAAATAGTGCTACTAATTACATGATAAGCGACATCAAGAAAGTTGAAGGAAACCATTCCTACCACATTTTATATTACTAAGGATGGGTTTCATGCGTGCGCATGATTCCTCAATCATGCACATGAATGCGCATTAATGTTCTTACCTCTAGACCTAACCCTAAAACCTTTATCTCTTATAACCTACTAACACCAAATCCATTTAAACCTAAACCCACAAATCCCAAAATTATCGCATTTCCAAGTTCACCAAAACCTCACTTTTATAACTCTTGTACAAATTCTACCAGGACCCACTATCCTCCCAATATCACATAACACTGAATTAGGGATGGTAAAAAAACGGTTTAAACAGTTTTTTAGCTGTTTTAAAACTTTTTAAAAAACTTTTTAAAACAATTGGCGCTGAGACTAAAAATTAAAGTTTAGGGCTAAAATGCCGATTTACCAAATTTCATAGAGATTTCTTTTAAAGAAAAAATATTTATTTTATAAACTTTCTTTATTATATAATTAATTACAAGAAATGCACAATTGCTTAACTATATTTATAATTTTTTTTCTTTTTTTTTTTGTTCGCTCTTTTTACGTATATAATTTAATGAATCGCTATTATATAATTAATTACAAGAAATGCGCAATTGCTTAACTATATATTTTTTTTTTTTTTTTTTTTTTTTCGCTCTTTTTACATATATAATTTAATGCATAATTTTTAAAGTTAATTATCAGTTATTATCGTCTTCGAACCAACCATCAATTTCAATTCCTTTTTGAATTCTCAAATTCTGATAGACTGCAACAAGTCTTTTTACCTGTTTATTATCTAGACGTCACGATATTTATTATGAATATACCCAAAGTTAGACCAGCAACATTCTGCTGCAGCTGAAAAAGCTGGAACAGAAAGAACTTGGCAGGCAAGTTCAACTACGAAAGGGAATTTCTTTGAAAAATTCGACTTCTACCAACTAATTGGGCTTGAATGTTCAATGGATGCCCACAACAATAACCCAGAAAATTCATCCGCTTTGGTGACATATTTTTGTATTACTCCAAATATCTTTAATAAATAAAAATTTTTGTATAAATAAAAAAATTTAAAATTAATAATTTAATAAATATTATTATACTTACATGTGCTGCAGTTCCAAATGAATAGATATTTTAAATATATGGAATGATAATATTTTCAAGATCATCTGGCTTTAGTGATTCTCCATGAAACCTAAATTAAATATATTAATATATTATACTGTATATTAATTTTTATACAGTATATTAAAATTTTAAATATTTACCGAGGATCTAAAAGGTTTGCAATTGCCATCGCAGGATGAAATGCAAAATCAAACCATTTATCAATCAAATCAAGAACTTTAAGTTTAAAATTCAACTCTAAATCGCACAAATCAACTGATTCTCGAATTATTTGCCATTCATAAAGAGCAGATGAAAGTAAAGGTTCGTCTGATTCAAACAAACATATAAGTTTGACGAAAGGCATTAAAAAAATTCCAATTGTTCAAATTCTTCCCACAATAAATCATTTAATATCTGTTCTTTAAGATTATGTGAAAGTTTCTTGCTAACTTCAGGTTGTATAATAGTCATTTGAATTCCTAATTTGCATCGAATAACTGATTGAATTGCATTTAAACAAGTTCCCCAACGTGTATCAACAGGTTGAACCAAAGTAATTGTATTTGGCTGGCTTAATAAAATTGATTCTGCAGCATGATGTCCTCTAAAAAAGCCAATAATTTGCTTTATACAATTGATTAATTTTTCTACCCAATCGAGTTTAAGTATATCTTTGATTAAAAGATTCCCAATATGTGCATTGCAGCCTAAACAAATTAATCGTGGGTAATCTTCATTTAGTAACTTCCAAGCTGCTCGCATATTATTTGCATTATCCGTTACAATTCCGGCAAACTTAAAAGAGCCAACATCTTCAATTATAGTTTTTAACTCATTATAGATATACTCTGCCATATGAGATTCAGAGCCAGAATACTTTGCATTATAAAAGAATGGTTTAGGAAGGCAAAGAATAAAATTTAGAACAGACTCTCGTCGGATATTTGACCACCCATCCGAAACTAATGTAATATTTGTTGCCTCTTCTAAAATCCTAGTTAAATTCTGCTGACCAACTTCATATTCAGAATCTAGCAAATTGCTAGCCAAATTGCGCTGATTAGGACTAATATAAATCGGGTTTGCATTATTTTTAATATAAAGATGCACAGCATCCATAAACTCTTCCCAAAAGGGTGTTTCAAAAGCCGTAAAAGGAATACTGGCTGAATAGAAAAATCTTGCTAATTTACGATCTACATCTAATTTGGTTATTGTTATCTCATCTTCGTTTGAACCGGAGGCTTGATCATCAGCATTATTTAATAAATTTTTCATATTTGTTGGAAACTTTTTGCATCTATATAAGTGATCCTTTAATCGAGCGACTAAATCTACAAAGTCCTCTCCACAGTAGTTACACTTTTGGCGAGCCGTAGTTCGACCAAATTTGTCAGTTTCTGTAACTTTTGTAAAGTTCAAGCGAATTTCTTTTAATGGAGGTCTTCCACGGTGCATGATTGTTAAAAATCTTATATTTTAAAAAGAGATAACGGTAAAATTGTATTTTGACGTAATTAATTAAATAAATAAATACTATCCCATTGTTACGTATTATGATTATGTCAGAATGTATTAAATCAATTAAATAAATACTATCCCATTGTTACGTTTATGATTACGTCAGAATGTTTAAATCATTAAAAAACCGTTTTAAATCAAACAAACATGTTTTAAAACATTCCGTTTTAAAACATTTGCCATCCCTACACCGAATCCACTTATTTTGAATCCATCTAAACTTGAATCAACAAATTCCAAATCCACCCGAACTCTAACGTTACAACCACCCCACTCTACTAAAATCGATTACATTAAACCCTCAATTCTACAAACCCGGCTTCATATCTAAAAAAAAAATCCACCCGAACTCTAACGTTACAACCACCCCACTCTACTAAAATCGATTACATTATTAAACCCGACTTCATATCTAAAAAAAAAAAAAAAAAAAAAAAAAAAAAAATTTTAATTTTCGAAAGAAAGTGTGTGTTCGAATTAGAGATGGGAAAAATGCGCATGATACCGCATGATAAAAATAATTTTTTAATTTCTATCTTTACTATTGATAATATATCTAAATAAAGATATTACATATTGATTCTTAATCAGATTTTGCCAATATATATAAATTTTTACAAATTTGCTAATTGTAAACTTCATCGTTGCTTATCTTTATATAATTTGACACCTGACCCGCGGCTCTGCCACAGGAGCTTTGTATAAAACTTTAGAATCTTAGTTAAAATCTGTAAATTCGCATTATATAATATTCATAAATATGCTGAGTTAGTTTGCATTGAATCATCACAAAAAATTCTGTTACTGAACATACTATTCTTATTCTATTAACTACAGTATATGGTTAAGATTGAGTTAGTTTGCATTAAACTTATGTTATTATAAAATTCTGCCACAGAATTCACACTCTATTTCAGTATGGTTGAGCCAGTTTTTATTAGAATTATTGTGATTTTTATCATGAGTTTTTATAAAAAATTCTATTACAAAATTTGTTTGCTATACCAGTAATTGCAATATATTGTGGGCTAGTTTGAATCGGTATAAGCTAACTATAAAAAGTTTGTTACAAAGCTCATTACCCCAATGACAGATAGTATGCAGCTTAGTTTTATTGGTGAATGCCAATTTTTAAAATAAGTGTTGCAAAGAGAAAACCTTATATTGCTATATTAGTTTTAGCTCATTGATCATAATCGCGGTTCATAGATCGACATAAAACTACGAGTCACTGAGAAAATTAATTGATTATCAGATAATCTGGGCGGCAAAAATTCCGACCAAAAATTCTAGAAATCAATCATTAAATTTTTGGTTGAATGTACTGTAACTTTTTTTGATATTCGCTAATATATTCACTATTTTTTTTATTAATCATATGTTTTAACTATACGGAGCATTCGTAGTGTTCTTGCACTTGTTCTTGCACTTGCACTTATTCTTGAACTAGACCATTATACAAAACGTTTTCAAATTCGTAAATTTTTTAGCCCAAAATAGTTTGTGAATATTAGACAATCAAACAACAAAAGTAAATTTGGAACATTCACGTTCACAATTTGTGTTGTTTAAGGGCGTTAATAAGGCATTGAAAAATGATATAATAATTACTCGAATATTATAATAATTACTCGACCATAACAATAGTCATAATCATCTTACGTATTTTTGTTAGTTTTCCTATATTTAGGTCACATTTTTAGGATACACCAATCAAAAATGTTAAAGCGAACAACCCAGAATTGAAGTATATAGATAGATTAGAATGTTAATTATACTTATTTTATATTTAATTTTTTCTATATAAACTTTTGATGGGATAAAATGCGCATGATTCGGAAACATGCGCATTAATGCGCATTCATGCGCATGATTGAGGAATCATGCGCACGCATGAAACCCATCTCTAGTTCGAATGCCGAAAAACCCAAAATTAGGAAGTTTACGGCATCACGTGACATGTATGCTATCGTGGAGCGAAGCAATGAAATTTTATCCCAATGTACACAATATATGCTATAGCCTTTATTTATGCGCATTTATTTAATAATATCTTTTATATATACATTTTTAATTTAATCTAATCTATATACATGATCTACCCAAACCCCTAACTATATACTATCCGATCCACTGACCTGATTCTAGAAACTTGCCCCTATCTACCTATTCCCTAAACTATATACCTCAACTATCTCTAATTGCTCAAAAAAAAAAAACAAACTAACCCTAAATACCCAATCCTAATGACCCAAGTCTTAAACCCGAATTTACCCTTATAACCCATTTCTACTTAGAAACCCGTTCCACCCATGAAGCTAATAAAATTTTTTTTTTTACGAAGTACCAGACCATGGCAAATTTTTGAATCTACTGTATTCAGAATTTACTAAAATTCGGAAGTCAGCAAGATTTCGAAACGACCAAAATCCCAAGCCCCAAATGCCAAGCTTCTAGATTCATCGAAATCACCCTTGGTTCCAGAATTTTAACCTTTGACCGAAACTTCGACTCCTCTAAAGATTCCGGCTTCCAACCGATTCAACAAACCTAAATTCGCCCTATCAAATAAAGAATTAGTCGATTTGCTCTAAGTTCCTACTCAAAAAAAAAAAAAGTATTTATCTGATGGAAAAACTAATACCGAAACCAAAGCTCAAAAGCTCTAAGTTTTGAACACTCGGAGTTTCATCAACCATATGTGGCTCCTTCATTATTTTTTTGTATTGATCGTTTCGTCTAAGTTGATCAGTTCGCTTATACTGATCATTCCATTCGCATTGATGATTTCATTCGTATTAATGATTTCATCAGTATTAATGATTTCATTCGCAGATTTCATGCGCATCTTATTCGTATCAACCGATTTCTCCGTATTAATTAATCCTTTGACACAGTACAAAAAATAATCGATTTACAAACCTAACTACCTAGTAATATTTAGTGAATCTATCGAAGATTCGAATATTACAAGACTCAGGATTGGTTAACGATTATATCCGAATAGAAACACGAAATAATAGTGTCCATACTTAGCTTCAAAATCCAGTTGCCGTATGCTACCCAAAGGGAGCCCGAAAGAAAATTTTCAAAAAAAAAATATATAAAATACTTAACATACGTGGAAAAAAAGACATACCGGATCAAGACCTAGCGACACCACTGAATTCGATAATCACGACGAAATGGACTACGAGACAAGGCCCAAATGAAAAATCTGTTCTATAACAACAATACTAGCGCTTGTTCTAACCATTAAAGAAGGTTAAGAAGAGAATACCGAAACAACGACGAACAGAGGGCGATAACGAAATAGACAACAAAAGAAAAAAAATTTTGTTAAACCCAAGCTACTCTTCCTACTAACCTTAACACAAAAAAAGGATAATACTAGTGTTTACCCTAACTCTAACCAGGTTATTGATAGTGACAATAATGACGTGAGAAGAGAATACCGAAATAAACGCCACCAACGACGAGCAAAGGGCGATAGCGAAATGAACAAAAGAAAAAAAAAATTCGTTAAACCCAAGCTACTTTAAAGGACTACTCTCGCGCTTACCCTAACTCTTTATAGCGAACGAAATTTTTGATCAAAAAACATGTTAATATAATCTTAATAATAAAATCAAAAAGCATGTTAATATTAATGGAACAATTTGGAGTGAATCTGAATTTACATTAATGTGTAATACAATCAAAAATTTAAAAAGTTTGGTTTGATTTGCATCACGCGTATTGTCAACATAAATTGACTGACGGTCCAGGGAGGGTAATCGGGATGCATATCCGGAGATAGACCGGCAGTGATCTGCAGTGATCGATCTCCGGAGTTCTGGAGTTAGACCGGCAGTGATCTGCAGTGATCTGCAGCTCGGGATTTTCTTGACATAAGGGTACTCTAAATGAGGTAACACACATAAAAATTATAGAGTAATTTAATTATAAACGGATTACATAAGACAGTTACGTAAGGTAAAGATGTGCATGCCAAAATTAAATATTCTTAATTAGAACCTTGTATTTTGCTTATCTGAACATTATGTCTTCAACTCAATATAACAGTGCGTACCTGAATCTTACAATACATATTTAAAAAATTTTTTATATTTTTATTAGGAATAAAAAAACTCATTCTTTTCCATATCTACCTTGATATTATGCATGGTTTCTTGGAGGACAGTACAAATTATTTTGTAAAATATTAAACAGGACAAATTTGCAATTCCTGTCTTATTTAATTGTATAAGTTCTTCTATCATATCAATAAATAACTTTAAAATATGTTAGAATGCTGTGTTGCACTGCAGGCTTGGATCTTTTAGAATAATAAGCACAAGTTATAACGATTTCTATCTTTTAAACCTTTTGGGATTAAATCTAGACAGGAGATGTTTTAATAAATAATCAATCGATAAAAGTAGGTGTCACCTATACTATATTTGATCCAGCCTTTTGCTTTTCATTGATTAACAAATGTTTGGAATTCATAGTGTTCGAAAAAGTCAAATCGGATCAGATTCAAATTTTGATCCAATCCCAACCATTAGATCAAATTTGCTCAGAAAATTCAGATTGGGCCTAATTGTAAAATTAGGGTACGTAAAAATTTCAGAACATACGTTGTGAAAATGTTTGACTAATGGGTGATGACTAAAATAATACCAAACCTACATAGTAAGAATGTATATTTTTATATATGTTGCTAACTTGCTCTCCTATTTAAATCACTTGGTCACACTAAAATACAACCGAATTAGTCATAAAACCCAAACAAGTGAGGAGTAAAATAATTTATCCGAGTTTTGAGGTTTTTTGGTACTGTAAAAGTTATGGGATACATTGTAGGTGTTTCAGATATGTCTTCTACAATTTTTTTATTGAACAGTACTAATAATAATGCTCTTGCTCTTAGTGTGGCGGGTTTCATTCATGATATCAAGTGATCATGATTGAAATTAATTGTGTAACAACAGATAGTCGGGTCTTCTGAGTTAACCTAAATCCAACCAAAACCAAACCAACAAAATCCGGACAACCGTATCGAAGGAGGATTGTTATATTTGACGAGTGGATAAGTCAAGGATTTGGTGTTGATAATTTAGGGTAACTCTCTACTACAAAATACCATGCCACTTATTAGTAGATCATTAGTTTATTTAGTGAATGTGGAGGATGGGGTAAAGGTTATTTGTCCGAAGCGAAGCGAAGGACACTATATTTCTGTGCAAAGTGAAAAAAATGTTTGTTTGTTTGTCCGGCCGCATCACGTGAAATTACACCAATCGCATCACGGTGATCATCCAATAGTATCAAATCAAATGTAACACATAAAAAATAATTATAGCTTCGGACATATAATGCTGTGCATTTTCCTAGTAAATAATTGAATGATTCCTGCTGATTCTTCGGTACAAGGCCTTTATTATATACTTTCTACTAAATAGAAACCATTAAACCATTTTATCCATTGAATTGATTAAAACCGTTTTCATCATTAAAACCAATAATCCAATTTAATCCTTTAAGCTATTAAAATTGCTTAAATAAATTTTATTAATAACTTAATTGATATTTAATAATATCATAACTATCTGAGAGAGAGAGACTTTGTTACTATCAAAAAACTGTAATACCATAATTCGATAAATAAGTATACATTATCCGACAATTTATGATCATGATTTGTAGGCTGAGATTTAATTTGAATAAAATGTTTACCTCGCAATACATGAAAAAAGAATAACAAGAAATAGCTCATGATCCTATGGGTTTTGCCGGATAGCAATTCTTCCAATTATATATGTTTAATACAGATATTATAAATATCTATATTTGAAATTCAAATATCATGTCATTTCAATTATTTAATAATAAGATAATTATGAAAATTTTGCTTTAAATTCGACCTGATTTATTTTATATATTAAAAGTAAAAACTGCCACGTACAGCACGTAATATATTTACATACAGGGTCTATAGAATATACTGTATTTCATAAAGCTCTGTTAATCACAATTCTAATTAAGATTGAATTAACGTAAATAAAATTAAAGATGCAAATTAAGAACTTTACTTTTTCTTTTTTAGCAAGTTAAACATTATAACAAGTGTTATAATATAATATGCAACATAAACTTCAATGCACGTAATACATGTAATTCTGAAATAAATCTTATTCAAACCAATTTTTTATTTAAAATATGAAAAGTGGTACATATAAATTTATTACCGCCATTATTTTAGATAATAAACTATGACTACAGCTATGTACACGCACAATTAATTACTTTCAGTAAATTTATGATGCCCTTAGATTTATATTGGTCATATAACACTTATAAAATGTACTCCAGAGACGTATGCATGTTGCAGGAAATTTAAAACTTTAATCTTTCTTATTCATATTGAATCAAGCATAGTTACAGCTAGTGCTCCGAATCGGGTCGGCCAACCCGAAACTCGACCCGAAATTTCGGGTCGGGTCGGGTTCGGGTTAGAAAATTTTGACCCGAAAGTTTCGGGTTGGGTTCGGGTCGGGTTCGGGTTGAGAATTAACCCGACCCGACCCGAATTTTTATATAGATTAGTCTTTTTTTTCTTTAGAATAGCGGTTATCATTTAACCAATCGGGATGCAGGATCAGGTGTAAAGCGAAATCGAAACGAAACAAGATTTTTTTTAAACAATCGCTTCTAACTTAAATTTTTGACTATGAAACTACACTTTTTTTTTAAGAAAAAAAATTCCTTGCGAAATTTTGGGTTAGAGGGTGAAGGTCTCTAGTTATTGCTTCTACCAAACGCTAATCCTAATCTTAGTCCGGCCGTTATTTGTTTTGTTTAATGTAAAATCATAACAAACAAAATAATTGGTCGATCAGGGGTGACGCGATGAATAATAATTTTTTTTTTTACATCAAAGGTCATGCAATTTTTCTTTTCTTTTCTTTATGTTCACATCTAAGCTCACGCAATTTTTTTTTTTTTATGATCACATTTCACATCTAAGGTCACGCAAGTTTTTTTTTTTTATGTCACATTGTCACATCTAAAGTCACGAAACGAATTTTTTTTTTTTATTCACATCTAAGGTCACTTAATTTTTTTTTTATTCACATCTAAGGTCACGCAATTTTTTTTATTCACATCTAGGGTCACGCATTTTTTTTTTATTTACATCTAAGGCCAAAATTTTAATTTTTTTTAAAACTTTAGCATGTTGGGCTTAAAAATTCGGGTTGGGTTCGAGTCGGGTTGGGTCGGGTCAGGGTCGGTCGGGTCAGGGTCGGGTTGAAGTGCTAACCCGAAAGTTTTCAACCCGACCCGACCCGAAATTTCGGGTTGGGTTCGGGTTGGCTATAACCCGACCCGAACCGACCCATTCGGAGCACTAGTTAGCACATTTGAAAATATTTAAATATAAATTTATACACGCATATGTTCAAAATCTGTGTAAAATTAACTAACTATTTTTCCATTGTCTACACAAAATGCATCCACAACTTCTTAAGCACATTGAATTGTTCTTTTAATAGAAGCATAATTTGATGCTGTAATTCAGTTTTGACAATAATAAGAAACTGAAATAGGTTCTAGCTTGAACTACTATTATGATCATGAATTGCACAGATACCTTTAAACAATTGTGTAATTAATAAAATAGTAAAACCAATTCAATTTGAATAAGCTTTTTTACTTAAAAAATGGACTTTCCTGAATATTCTGAATTTGACGTTCTTAAATATTATGAGTAGTTGTTCTTGATTACCATGAGTTGTGCGTTCTTGAATATTATTTTCTTGAATATTATGTCTTGAATATTACGAATTGCACCCATTTGTCTTCATAAAAGAGATACAGTAAATTTAAAAATACAGACTAATAAGAACCTTAAATTTCACTTATCTGAACATGATTTAAGAATTTTTAGAGACTATTAGACGCATTAGGGTAAATCTCTTAGTAGTTCATTGAGTAACACATATTTTGCATTCATAAATTATGTATTAACGCATTGTTTTGGAATATAGCAGTGCGTACCCGAATCTAATAATATTTAAAAAAAATTTATATTTTATTAGGAATAAAAAAAAGCATTCTTTTCCAGATCTATCTTTGATATTATACTTGATTTCTTTTGTAAAAATTTTAAACAGGACAGACTTGTGATTCCTTTCTTGCTTAATTTTTAGTTCTTTTATCATATTACCGAATAGCGTTAAAATATTAATTACACAATATTTGAAGTTGGGTTGCACTGCAGGTTTGGATCTTTTAGTATACTAACCACAAGTCATAACATTTTCTATCTATAAAGCATTTGGGATTAAATAGTATTTGTAACACCTTTCTATATTTTGTTCTAGCTTTATGTTTGTCCATTAATTAATAATAGTTTTACAGATTAAAAACTGCAAGTTTGGGAATTCATAGTGACTAAAATTTCTTGATGAAGACGAATTAACTATGATGAATTTTTTTATTTTATTCTATGTATTTAGAATCAAATCGAGATAAAAAAAAAATTATCAAATTTGGTTATGTAATTACTGAGAAATATTTATTTAATGTTTAAAAAAAATTTTTTTTTTATAGATACTAAAGTGAAGATTTTTCGATGAATATCTAACCAAATTCTATGATTTTTTTTATTTTAATTTTATAATTAAAATAAGAAATTTTTATCAAATTTGGTTTGATATTCATCAGGAAAACTTTACTTAAGGTTTTAATACCAATAAAAATAAGTGTGTTGCTAATTTGCCCCCTGTTGATGTTAACCTACAATTTACCAATCAGATTGCAGGATCTTGTGTAACAAAATAAAGAAATTTTAAAGAAAATTTAGAAAAAAATTTAAAAAATTATTAATATTGCAAAATTTATTGCAAAAACTATCTTTGGGCTATTGAATAAAAGTTTTTAGCACCTAATTTTGCATATAAATAACCTACATACACTCTAACTTAATATAGCCTGTATTCTAGCTATAATCTTTATTAAAGAATAGTTTTTTAATATAATAACTTCTATAAAAATAGAGACCTGTTATTGCCACTCCTACTTTTGATAATGCCACCCTCTATCCCAGAATCCGGCCCATTTCCGGACCACTTCCGACCTAAATCATGTGACCCAAACCACAAAACAAGGTCACATGACCAATAAAATTTGTCTCAAAGCTAATTAGTTACACAAAATTGTGGTCCATAGTTTGTGTAATCTTTTTATCCAAATCAATTTATAGACTGGGATCCTAGGTCCGATCCAGGTCTATATAGAATTTTATTAATAAAATTCTACAAATTCTTAAAATTCACAAATTTTATTAATTAATTCTAATTTAATGTACTAAGTAAACTTGTTTTTATTTTACTTAAAATTTGGAGAACAGATAGATTCTGTTTCGAAATAACACACATGCCTGTATAATGTTATTATATGGATATGTTGAATAATACCCCTTAGTGCCCTATACGCTGGCCAGGTTGTCCCTTCTGTCCCTGTGGGGTTATGCATAATTTTGGATTTTTGATCAAAAAAGTCAAATTTAAGCATCTTTTCTCCAAATTTCAAGTAAAATAAAAACAACACAGCCGATTTGATGTATGTTTAGGTGCTGAACAAGTTTACTTAGTGCATTAAATTAGAATTAATTAGTAAAATTTTATGAATCATAAGATTTTATAGAATTTTATTAATAAAATTCTATAAAATCTTATTAT
>QKWP01000230.1:15530-44259 GCA_003550325.1 Gigaspora rosea
GGGGGGGGGGGGTTATGTATAATAGATTTAAATTGGAGCGGCCTAATCGCAGAAATTAAATTTAATCACCGCAGAATTTGAATTTAGTCATCGCAGAAAACTGATCCGAATACGCCACACCACGTGATGGTCACGTTACTGCAAAAGTGTCTAGACTCCTGGCGGTTTAGTTGAAAGAACCACTGTGTTATCGGTAACGGCAGGGATACAATTCTATATTCAGAATGGTACAACGTACGACCATGAGAAAATAAATTACCGAATTAGACTAACAATCTCATGCGACACAAGATACAGGAGCAAGTGTTGCACTGTGAAATTTTCAATACCTGGTATAGATTTTGTATGCATATGTGAAATGCAAAAAAGAAACCGATAGACATACATATAAATAAATAAAGTTGGCGTAAATTAAATTGTATCGGCATCTTTTTTCAGATTTTAACCATGAACCCAAGTGCCGAAAGACTACTTGCACTTGGATGGGAATACAAATATGGTATCGGTGTCGAAAAATACAAACACAAGGCTTTCGAATATTATCAGAAATCAGCCGAAATGGGTTTGGTTGATGGAATATATGAAGTTGGACATTGTTATCAATATGGAATTGGAGTTGAAAAAGACGAATACAAGGCATTCATATATTATCAAAAATCAGCCGATATGGATTCTGTCAATGGAACATATAATGTTGGACATTGTTATCGATATGGAATTGGAATTGAAAAGGACGAGCTCAATGCCTTCATATATTATCAAAAATCAGCCGATATGGGTTCTATCAATGGAACATATAATGTTGGACATTGTTATCAATGTGGAATTGGTGTTCAAAAGGACGAACACAAGGCTTTCGAATATTATCAAAAATCAGCCAGTATGGGTTCTGTTGATGGAACATATAATGTTGGACATTGTTATCAATATGGAATTGGAGTTGAAAAAGACGAACACAAGGCCTTTGAATATTATCAAAAATCAGCCAATATGGGTTATGCTGATGGAACATATAGTGTTGGACATTGTTATCAATATGAAATTGGAATCGAAAAAGACGAACATAAGGCCTTCGAATGTTATCAAAAATCAGCCATTATGGGTTATGCTGATGGAACATATAATGTTGGATCTTGTTATCAATATGGAATTAGTGTTAAAAGGATGAGCACAAGGCCTTCGAATATTATCGAGAATCAGCATTTATGGGTAACGATAGTGGAATGTATCAATTGGGCTATTTTTATGAAAATGGGTTTTTTGGAGTCAACAAGGACTTAAAGAAAGCTTTCGAATATTACTTGAAGTCCGCCGAAGCTGGCAATTCTGACGGAATATGGAAAACAGCTGTTTTTTGTTACCACTATCACGACGTAATCGAAGCGTCAAAGGTTCAAGACAAATATAAAAGCTGGATTAGAAAGGATGAAAATGAATTTCATGTTATTCTTAGCTATACTTCACGAAATCCTAGATATGGAGAATGTGGACATTGTGGTAAATATAACACAAATAAAGCGTGGTGTCTTGTCTGTGATCCCAATTTAATGATTCAAGGATGGACATGTAGGAATAAAGAAATTGATTATTGTATTAAAAAGTTCCAACTTAGAACTTTTGAGTATGAAAGTATGATTGAATGGATTCCATTTGATAAACTATATAATATCAAAAAAATTGGTCAAGGAGGATTCAGTACTGTATTTTCTGCTATATGGATGGATGGCATACGAAAGATTAAAGAAATCAAAGAAACCAATTATGACAGTAAATATATAAGAGCACGTGAACTATCTAGTACCATTGCTCTTAAGACCTTATCTGGATCTAAAGAAAACCCACTGGAGTTTTTAAAAGAGGTAAGTTAAATCGTACTTAATTTAATTGGAAAATACAGTACAATAGATTAATATATAAATTATTTAAAACTATAAAGTTTGATAATTATATGAAATGTAGATTGTATGGTAGTAAGCTTAAAATACATGGATTGACTCAAAACATGGAGACAAAAGAATATATGATGATATTTCAGTATGCCGACAATGGGAGTCTTTATACTTTTTTAAGAAATAATTTTCAACAGCTTACTTGGAAGATTAAATTAATAATGCTTGTAGAAATTGCATATGATTTATACAATATTCATAAAGCAAGTTATATTCATATGGACTTTCATAGTGGAAATATTTTACAAGACGGTAACATTAATGAAAATATGCATTCTTATATTTCGGATCTAGGATTGTCTAAAAAAATAGATGAAAAAAACTCAAATGGGATTTATGGTGTTTTGCCTTATGTTGCACCAGAGATTTTAACGGTTAAAAATTTTACGCAGGCAGCTGATATTTATGCTTTTGGAGTTATTATGACAGAAGTATCAACTGGACAAAGACCTTTCGATGGATATGAATTTGGTACTGAACTTGCATTAAAAATCTGTACCGGTTTTCGGCCTGACTTTGCCATCGGTACTCCGGATTGTTATATTGAATTAGCTAAGCAATGCATGGATTCTGATCCGTTTAAACGGCCTAGTGCGTATGATATTTGGAAAAATCTTGGAGATTTTTTAAATTCTAAAAGGATCAAAAAACAATTTTTAAAAGCAGATAGTGTGAAACCTATACTAGAGCCACAAAAGCACCCGGATCACATGTACACAAGCAAGCTCATCAACACGCAGGAAATCTCCAATGCATTATCAAAAGGTAGTAAATCAATTGATGTAGAAATTCCATTTACCAGTATATAAAAATTGCTCTATATTAGATTTATTGTATTTTTAAACAGAATCAATTATTTATAAAAAGAATTAATAAAGATAATTTTTTTTACTATTTATGCAATAATTATTTTAAGTTTTATTTTTGATTTTTTTTGCATCGATGCGTATACATATACTGCATATCAAGACGATGATAATAATGAGGGATTGCATATGATTTAAATCATGATGATATAAATCGCTGATTTTTATTTTCAATTAATTTGAAGCAGATTTAAATCATTTGTTATTGTACTTTGATAGCCAAAGTCAGAATTAGAATATAAATAATTAGATTATGTAATAAAAGTCAATGCTTTAAATCATTTGCGAATCATTTTTAAATCATTTAAATCATGATTTTTGCCATCCCTAATAATAATGCCATAAGATTTCTTCTTACGATAAAAATATGATTCTTCCCACTGGACTTTACATATTTGGATGAATTGTCTAATGATTTTATAATAAATATATTCGGTTAGAGCGATTATCACAACGAATATTAAATCATAATACATTACTTGCTTACATATTTTAATATTTATATTTAAACACAAGCAGTTCGTCTGTTCCACAGACTAATTAAGTATTTTTAGAGTGGTCATATCCATATAAGTCTTATACATAAACATTGAAATTTATTACACCTTGAAATCATATAGTTCAAATGTGATATCGAATTGTTATACCCATATTGCTTGGATAAATTGCTGTGTGCCACTGCACATGGGCATACCGAAAGCTTATACAGACCAGAAACAGAGTCGTTTAGAAATAAAGTGAAGAGCATCTGCATCTGCAATTTTTCATATTGCATTTAATTGTTTGACATAATCCAGCAATTTTACTCAATTAAAAATCTAATAAATTCACAATTTAAGTTTTAAGGATTAATCTTTTTGCACAAAAAATTTTAATAAAAAAAATATTTTTAAATATAATACTTATAGATGCATACTAAGTCAGAAATGGTATACTAACATAATTGAGAATCATAATAAATATGCCAGTTTATGCTAAAATTGACTTATGCCAAGATTTTATATATTAGATATAAAATTTTAAAATTTTTTTGGAGTTGCTAGCCTAGAATAAATATGAATTTAGTAAAAATAAAAATCCAAAATTTTAGATAAGACAATCATAGCAAATAGTTTTATTATTAACTAATAATGTAAAATAGCATTACTCTGCTGGTGATATTTTATTTTTTTCAAACAACTATTTGTACCAATAATTAATTCGAAACTTTCGAAAATTCCAATTTTATGAATTTTCGCTAAAACAAACATAAACTGTGAAAAAAAACAAAATATATCATTCTAAATAACCATCATAGCTTATAATATGAATATAGTATCAAAATCAAGGCTATTATCACTATTTTCAGTCACAAAATTCGTCGATTTTCTAACGCCTCAACATTTTATCAAATTCTACCACCAATTGAAGAATAATTTAGGTGGATTTTAGCGCAATTAGTTCTTGCAATTATTAAATTAATTATAAATCAGTATTATGAGATATAAATATAAAAAAATAATAATCAAAATTTTGACTAATATCTTTTTTCTTCATATTAATCACAAAAATATTGCATAACTTTCTGAGTCGCGAATCTTTTGATCAAATCTTGAAGATCTACATTGGTAAAAGAAAGAAAATCACTATTAAATGGAGAAAAGTCTTTATGATGAGTGTTGGAATGTAATAAAAAATTCAATCCTTTCACATAACTCTAATTTAAATATTGGCACTTATACTTTCAATACAGTAATCAATGTCTTTGCAATTTCTAAGCGAAAGATATTTTTCTAAATTATCTCAAGAATTAGAATTCAAGAAAGCCTACTTAATTTCTGTCGTTGTAAAAAATTCATCTAACACTGAAGCTTGTTCTTGTTGGAGAAACAGTTTACAATTCATTATATACAAGAATGTGAGGCACGTTTTACGCGATAATTATAAAAATAATTTATTGTTAGCAAAGTTTTTTTTTTATGAAACTTTTATTTGAAATAGAGAATTTATTCATCACAAATTTAAAAATCATATTTAATTTATAATATTTATGATAAATTTTTACAGAATTCAACGATTGCAATCAATATACATTACTTCTAAATTTACAATTACATATGTCAATTTCAAAGCGGCATAAATTTGAAACATAAATTGAAGAATGAGGAAAAATGTTATGCTTACCAATATCTACAGTAACGCGGAGGATACAATTTAGAATCGATCCAGGATCAATTCATCAATCCGCCGATATGATTCATCTAATTGGACACAAACAAAATTTATGCATGCACACGTACGTACGTACACTATAAAATTTACGTAATACTCAGCACGCTAGAAATGTGTCAACAGAATTAAGAAAAATCATTCTATTTAAAATTTGCCTATTAAACAGCACTAAAAAAATTCCATTGATAATTTAATATTAAGCCTTACTTTAAACCCCTGTCTAACTCTAACCTAATCCCAACTTGATTCTAATCTTTAAATCAGCTTAATGCAGGCCGATGTCGATAAATCTAAGCAATATGATCGATAAAAACCTTGCACAGATTTCTAATGTGCCTGATATGTATCATTGATTGGCGTATACTTCGCATACATAAACATCTTATGATGTGTTCCCAAGTTTGATTTGGATGGAGACACAAGTTAACTAGACCAGACTTTTTACACCTCTAAAAATAGTAAAGTATTAGCCATCTCTAAAATTGGTGATATTATTGTTCGGAAAGTTTTATAACCCATTCACACTATCAAGATTTCTTAATATGTATATGCAAAGTGGAGTTTAAATTTTTGTAGTGTGTCAATTATATATAGTTCTGTGCTTCATAAGTAATTAAAAGTATGTAATAAAGGCCTTGCGCCAGAAGAAACATTATCGATCGGTAATTTATCAAAAACCATTTTCCTGTTACCACCATTCATTAAATAAACAAACGATCAATTACTTAGTGGCATAGTAGTACTTACGACCGTCTGTATTTTTGTGCACGTGATATTAACATTATTCTGTCCGGCGGTTTCTTGACGTACTGAGACAGTCGTGTTTATTGTTGTCCAGTGTCCCAACGTAACGTGTATACTGTGGTTGTTGTTTGTTGATAGAGATTACCTCTAAAGTATCGACAATCGAAGCATTGGCTTATCCACTCGCCAAATATAACACGCCTCATTCGATACGGCTGTCTGGATTTTTTGGTTTGGGTTGATTGGATTTAGGTTGTGCCGGAAGACACCGGTTTCGGCCTTTCATTAATTTGAATCATTAGCCGGAAAATTAAGATTTTCTGATTTTTTTAATTTGCTGTATTTTTCAAAGCTTCACGTCACACGTAAATATAACACTTCTTTAATAAATGGCTTTCTCCATTGATTATTATGATATCTTAATTATATTAACAATGAGCATGAAGATGAAATTAATCTTGGGATTTCATATTTAAAATTGGGTCATTATGTTGACTCACTGGATCAATTTAATTTTATTTTAGATGACAATTCTAACAATTTAACCGCATTAATTCTCCGTGGAATAACTTATTCTAAACTAGAAAAATATGAAAATGCACTTTCAGATGCACATAGATCATTAGAAATCGAGCCAACTAGTCTAAGCTCTTTTATTTTACGTGGTGAAACGTACTTTATATTAGGAAAATTTAATGATGCACTTATAGATTTAAATAAAGCATCGAAGATTAATCCGAATAATACATATGTATTAACCCTGATTGGTGAAATTTATTTGAAATTCCAACTATATGGTAAGGCTCTTCTGTGCTTTAAAATTGTATCTGAATTTGATCACAGTAATATTGAATCATTAGTGCATTCTAATAATGCACTTCAAAAACTTATAAATACATTATTGTTTCATGGTGAATCATTTTATTCACTAAAACAATATGATAAAGCCCTTTTATACTATAATAAAGTATTAGAAATTGATCCTTTTAATTTGATTGCATTATATTTTCGTGGGAAAGTGCATTATTCATTAGGACAATATTATAAGGCATTCCTGGATTTAAAAAAGCATTAGATATTAATCCACTTGATATAGTTACATTATTTTATCGTGGAGAAGCTTATTTTAATCATGGTCATTATGATAAAGCACTTTCTGATCTTGAAAAAGTTTTAGAGCAATATGACAAAGATTTATATAAACTTGGAATGTCCTTAGAAATTAAATCAAATCATATCAATGCATTGATCCTTCAAGCAAAAATTTGCTTTAATCTAGAAAAATATAGTGACACTACTCAATTTTTAAGTAAGGCTTTAGAAATTGACCCAAAAAATAAAATTATATTAACCCTTCGTGGAGGTGCCTATTTTTATTTAAATCAACATAATGATTCGATTAGAGATTTAAATCAAGTTTTGGAAATAGAACAAAATAATGCTACTGTAATTTTTTTGCGTGGAGAGACTTTCTACTGTCTTGGACGCTTTAATGAAGCATTAGTAGATTTTAATGAAGCATTAAAAATTGAACCAAATAATATTGATATGTAATTCTTCGTGGTGAAGCTTATTTGAATTTAGAACATTATTTTAATGCGCATTCAGATTTCAATAAAGCAATAGAGATTTTACCAACAAATGTGACGATACTAATATTTCAAAGAAAAATTTACTTATTTTAGGATTACAAGAAGATTTATTGACATGCATGAATAAAATACTAGATATTGAACCAAATAACCCGTATCATTATTTTGTCGCAGTGAAATTTGGTTTAGATTAGAACAATATAATAATGTTCTTTATGATTTAAGTAAATCATTAAAAATTGAACCAGATTTTGTGCCAGCGTTAATTCTTCGTGGAACAGCCTATTTCAGCCTAAAAAATATGATAAAGCTCATGAAGATTTTAGCAAAGTATTCGAAATTGAACGAATAATGAAACCACAGTAAACTATTTAATAGACGCTTTTAATGGATTTGCTTTTACTTCAATGAAACATTTCATGATAAAAAGTTCTAAAAAATTTGAAATGAAAAATATAACAGCAATTATGCTTTGTGGAGAAGTATATTCTATACGTGGACAATTTAATTACGCACTTTTATATTTTAATAAAGTATTAGAAATCAGTCCAAATGATAAAATAGCCTTAATTCTTAGTGCAAAAATTTTCTTCATTTTAAAAAAAATATGAAAATGCCATTAGATATTTGAATGAAATACTAAAAGTTGAGCCAAACAATGATATTGCACTATTTTATCGAAGTGAAGCAAATTTTAAATTAGGACGACACAAAGAAAGTCATTTAAACATAGAAAAATTATCGAAGATTTAGAAATTGAATTTAATAATGCATTAATTTTATATAACTATGATGTCAATTTCAAACTTCGACAATTTAACAAAGCTATTTCAGATCTTGATGTTGCAATAAAACTTAAACCAAATGATATAGAAATTTTGATTCTCCGTGGAAAGACTTATTTTTTTTTAGAAAAATATGATTTAGCTCTTTTTGATTTTATTAAAGCATTAGGGCTTGAGCCAAATAATATATTTACGCAGTTGTATATTAATGAAATTTTTGATAAGGCATTATTGCTAAAAAATAAGAATTCAGTATTCACTAATTTCGATATTGAAATGTATAAATATAATATACTACTTCATTAGCAAAAAAATAGATGAAACGCTAAATGCTTATGGAAATTATATTCTTGGACTTTGTTATTATAATGGAATTGGTGTCAAAAAAATGAAAGGAAAATGTTTATTAATTTTTATAAAGCCGCGACAATTGGTCTAGCAAAAGGAATATTTAAAGTTGGAGAATGCTATCTCAAAGGAATCGGAGTCGAAAAAGATGAAAAGATGGCATTCGAATATTTAAAAAATCTGCAGAAATTGGTGATGATAAAGGAATATTTTATGTTGGAGAATGCTATCCAAAGGAATCGGAGTCGAAAAAGACGAAAAGAAGGCATATAAAAGATCTGCAGAAATGGGTAATGTTAGTGGAATATATCAAGTTGGATATTGCTACGAAAAAGGAATCGGAGTTGAAAAAGACGAAGAGAAGGCATTTGAATATTATAAAAAATCTGCAGAAATTGGTGATGATAAAGGAATGTTTAATGTTGGATATTGTTATCAAAATGGAATCGGATCAAAAAAGACGAAAAGAAAGCATTCGAATATTACAAAAAATCTGCAGAAATGGGTAATGTTAATGGAATAATTACTGTTGGAGAATGTTATCACAAAGGAATTGTAGTCGAAAAAGACGAAAAGAAGGCATTCGAATATTATAAAAGATCTGCAGAAATGGGTAATGCTAAAGGAATAATTAATATTGGATATTACTACGAAGCAGGAATCGGAGTCGAAAAAGACGAAAAGAAAGGATTCGAATATTACAAAAAATCTGCAGAAATGGGTGATTATGAAGGAATAAATAATGTTGGATATTGCTATATAGAAGGAATTGGAGTCAAAAAAGACGAAAAAAAGGCATTCGAATATTATAAAAGATCTGCAGAAATTTGCGGAATAATTAATGTTGGACATTGCTACAGAGAAGGAATCGGAGTCGAAAAAGACGAAAAAAAGGCATTCGAATATTCTAAAAAATTAGCAGAAATTGGTGATGCTGATGGAATATATAATGTTGGAGTCGAAAAAGATGAAAAGAAGGCATTCGAATATTTTAAAAAATCTGCACAGATAGGGAATGCTAGGGGAATGTCGCAAGTCGGATATTGTTATAGAAATGGTAGTGGAACAACTATAGATATGAAGAAAGCCAATTATTGGTTTCAAATGGAAAAGAGTAAATTTCATGAAATTATCAGATCAGAATATAGAGACATTGATATTGACGACGAAGTAAATGCGTTATTGGACAATTATAAATACCAATTATCTTGGATTCCTTATGATTTTGAAAATATTAGTGTAATTGGAAAAGGTGGTTTTTCGATTGTATATATCGCGAGATGGAAAATTATTAAAAAATCGTATATTAATTTGAATCAAGAAAATAGAGTCCTAGAAGAAACTGATTCATCTCGAAATGTCGCACTTAAGGAATTTTATAATAACGATTATTTAAACGAGGTATTTATTTAATTTGATATATTTATTTGTGTACATACCGTATGTGTTATATTTAAAAAATAAATTTTTAAAGCTAAAAACTTATTGTGAAATCGGAGCTGAAAATCCTTCATTTATGAAATGCTACGGTATAACAAGAAGAGAAAATGGAAATTATATTCTCGTATTACAACATGCATCTATGGGTTCTTCGCGTCGGAATCTTCAAACTATATCAGCAATGAAGTGGAAAGATAAGTTAAACTTGTTATTTAGCATAACTTCTGATCTTAAAGCAATTCATTCACACGGAATTATTCACCGGGATCTGCATAGCGGTAACATATTGCAGGATAACTTACATAGCGCATATATCGCGGACTTGGGTCTTTCGATCCAATATTTTAAACCAAAGGATGGTTAAGTTTGTGGGATTTTACCTTACATTGCACCAGAAATATTAAATGGAAAACAATACACTACAGCATCAGATATTTATAGCTCGGAGTTATTATGTCAGAGATATCAACGGGAAATACGGCTTTTTGCAATTATGAGTTTAATATCATCTTATGAAAAAAATTTGTGAGGAAGATTTGGGACCATGGTTTTCTCCTTGGACTCCTAATTGTTATATTGAATTAGCGAGACAATGTATGGATTCAGATCCACAAAAAAGACCTATAGCTAATGACATTTATAATAAACTTGGTGAATGGATCAAATGTATAGAAGATTCTGATAGCTCAGATCAAAAAACAACTTTTGTGTGGTGACGATAATTTTATTAAACTTGTTGATTATTTCAAAAATTTGAAAAGTTTTGATGATTGGCATGAAACAATAAAACAATGTTTTAGTGACAATATTCTAATTAATTATAAACTTGATGAATGGATCAAAAATTTAGAAAATTCTGGTGATTTGGATGAAACCAAAAATCAGTTTTCGGATATAGATAAGTACGGTAAAGAATCAAGCGATGATCATAAATATAAAAGTGATATTTTCAAAAAAATTCGAATTCACTATTAATTCCATTGCCGTAATAATTTGTATTATTTGACCAATCTCAATCAGTTTATTATTTTTATATTAGGATAATATTATAGAGATCTTTAATTCATCGCCAGTGTGACTTTTATATTTATACTGTACTAGTATCTAAAATAATTAAATTGATAATCAACAACTCACATATAACAACATACAGATGGAAATAATAGGTTAAATTTTTAAAAAATGATAAATATTATGAAAAATGTAAATAATAAGGTAGCTGCGCGACGCTGTCACGCGAAACCAGGAACGTAACTTTATGAATTAACTCTATTAGATAATATGGGCATGGTGCAAAATACCTAAAACATCCAAACTTGTGATACAGGCCGACCTTGTTAAGGATATTCAATTCTCAGGCTGAATATATTAACTGAAAAAATTGCATTGAATAAAGATCTGTATCGAATAAATAAATAATTGAATAACTAAATTATCGGTTAATATTAGATATTAATAAGTTAATTAATCATTGCACAATGCCAAAAGAAAGAAAATATTATTTGGGTCTTTACGATGAAAATCGCGTTATGGGACATATGCTTCATAATGTGATTTTCAAGGCATTATACCCGTTTTTTCATTCATATTCCCGTGGGAAATTAGGAATTCTGAATAATTAGGGAAACGGATTCTATTCAATCTCGGATTTCTCTGTGTATATGGAAATCATCGTTCACACTTTTTGAAAAGATGTAAAACAAAATATTTCTGCACCGAATATAAATTAAAAAAAACCTTGGCATCAAAAATTTATCGAAAAACCCAAATAACAAACAAATCACACATTTATATTCGTCTTATTCCTTCATGCATTTCTATTGACCAAAGAAAATATAACCATACATCAGCCTGGTTAAACCTGTATCATTAATTCAAACTTGCTTCTCATATATTATTTCGCAAATCAATACTTGCACATAAGATTTACCTTGTTAATTATTATTTTAAGAAATTACAAGATTTGTTGAATAGTAGCAATTTTTAGAAACATCACAATTTCAAATACTTCTATATTAATAATCGGCTAGATAATATTTGATTGATTCACTTAGCTACATTTAATAAGTTTAATAGGTAAGATTTGATTTAATAGTAGTAGTGGTCATACCCTAAGATATGATAACCGGCCAACCACTAGGTCACCTGGATAATCGGGTTATAAGATTGGTTAACGAATTAATATTTAAGATATAATACATATATGAGCGATGCCAAGGAAATACAAGGCTTCAATCATATAAAACCTATATAATTGAAGTCTGATTTTTCCCTGGCATCATTCATATGATATTTATATCAGATATATTAATTATGAGATAGATAAGAATAATTTCCAAATAAAAAAAATGCAACTAGTTTCGTTTAATGCTAAACAAATGTGAATGTTTCTTGCTTCACTGACAATTATTCTGCTGATAGCCTTCACTTTACATGATGACACTGTCAATGACATAATTGTTGACAAAGTAAGAGGAAACTGCTAATTACAGTGTGATTGAAAATCTCTTTATAAGAATTGAGCAAATGCTCTGAATTAGATTCTATTGTACAAAAAATTAAATGTATAATGTTATTCATAATGTATTCATATAAAATAATACAAATGCAAAAGGCAAAATGCTTTTGTGGACTAATTTTTATAATTTTAAAAATAAATTAAAAGTTCAGATAATCATTATAAAAAATTACACAATGTGTAGTTTTTTATAGAGGTTATATCCGGATATAACTGTTACCCTCTTATTCGATAGGTTATAAAACCAGTTATTAGATTTTATTAAAGGCTTAACCTTTCAGGTTAATATTAACTGGGTATGACCAATAGTAGAGATTGAAACCACCTAAAATCATCTACCCTATAAGAAAATTGGGCCGGATTGGCACTGGTTGCATCATATAGGCATGGGCATTTGTAGCACGGGTCAAGATCCGGATTTGTACGGATATGGTCTGAATTGATACGGATTCTGTATACCGTGTAGGACCGTATGCCTATGCCAATTGGACCATAAATGGCTCTAGTTTTGCAGTAGTTTATAGTCAAATCAGCACGGAATTTAGCACAGGTAATGAACTTAAATTCATGGTCCACTGCGATAACGATGTGGATTAACTATTAAAACATAAATTTACATAAGTAATCAATATAAGATGAGCAAGCTAACTGCATATGAAGCAAAATTTTGTAAGGAATTTTTTTGTTACTGGTAAGACACATTCATCAGTGAAATCATGAAATATCACTCTTTTTTAAAAAAATTCCTTTACTGATCTTTCGCTCTCCACGAAATGAACCAACACTATGTAACGTACGCATACATGTTATCTGAATGTGCCATTTCATATGACGTGATATTACGAGCCACTCTTTGCCGTAATGTCCGTGCTATTTTTACCGAGCCACTCTGTAAAACATTTCTGTATGTGTCACAAGATCTGTGCCATTTTGAGCATTCCCGACACCAACCTGTACCACAATCTGTACCACTTTTCTTATAGGGCTAACCGTTTGACTGTTTATCTGTGTAAACTGTTTAATCCAATTGGCACTAATATAATTTTGACTAACATAATTCAGCCAGAAACTATGGAACAGTTTTATGCAATCATTTTTGGGATACTAAACCAGTTTAATTTTATTAAATAAAATGAATTAGTTCTGGTAATAATATATTTTGATTTATAATTGATTTCAAATCTGGTTAAACCAAGCTAAACAGCTTCAGACAATTCGGTATAACCGAATGGCAAGGAACTACCTGAAATTTTTTTTATTCGATTGATATAAATATGGTGTTAATTCTAATCACAGTAGGAGAATTTGCTATCAAAAAGGCCGGCTCAGTTGAACGCCTGAGCATTTTTCTTAGCCAAAATTTTTCATTGCCCAAAATCTCTATCCTGGATGATTTCATACTGTACGTAAATTACTATACCTTTTTTGGATTAGATCTATCTCAAATACTAAAATAGATCACTAACAATCATACTTTATCTTTTTTTACTCATAAATTGATTGCCAAAGGTAGTAAGGTATAACAGGTATATTTTAAATTTAGAAGCCATGCACTGCCACAAGCTTTATAAAATTTTAACTACCAGAAAAGTTCTTGTAAGATCGCATAAAACCCGTAATGTTTTATAACACAAATTTAAACAGTACTAAATCAACATACTAATTCAGACATTGGGCAGAATCTAGCAATGTATGACCAGCCTAAAGATTGATTCAGGTATGATTCTCCAAAAGTTAGTTACCACTAGCGCATTTTTCTGACACTATATCCCCAACAGAATATTTCACAAACAGCACTTTTTGTTGACAGAATCTTTCCTCGACATACCATGTTTTCGACATCCTCTTTTCTTGACATCTCATATTTTTGACAAGGCATTTATCTGACATGACATATTTCTAATTTGACTTTTTTCTGATACTAAGTTTTATTGAATGCACTTTTTCTGACAAGAACGATAAACCCAGTGATCATCTCATCATGTGAAATCATGCAACTACGTCATTTGTTTACTAGCACTATTAACTCGGCTTAAATTATACTATTATCTAACCCTAATCTAACCCTAACCATAATTTAGGCCGTGTTCTTAATCATGTGATGTGATGAACACGAATATATCACTCTACTCAATAATTATATTTAAATGAAATTTCTAATAGAGGAAAGATCTTGTCAGAAAAAGATATCGGAAACATGTCATGTTGGAAAAAGATTCTTTCTGAAATATGTCATATTAGTAAGGCCGTTTGAAGTTAATTTTTCGGTTAACATCACCCCCTCTCCCCCACACCCCCCGGCCCTCCCGATAAAATGAACATATGAAAAAAAAATAAAAAAATAAAATATTATCATTATTTAGAAATCAAATTCAATATATAAATTCGATTTATTACTTCGTGCATGAGATATTACTAGTATATATTAAGTATTTATAAAGTGGCTGGCGTATGTACATAGCTCAATATATGGAGAGTCTAAAGAGGAGCAGAATCACGTGACACCTGACCAATCAAATTAGGAATTTGATGATTTTCCTCAAAGCAAACAAGAATGAGGAACAAAAACCTTGAAAAATACAAAAAATACAGTCTAAATCTACCTTAGTGTGTTAATTAAAAATGTTTGAAGGCAATTTTGCTTATATATTACTACCTAAACCTATCTAAGGCTAATTTTTCTGTTAACATATAAAAAAAGTAAAAATTAAAAAAAATAAAAATACCGCATAATCACGAAATAATGCGATGGGTGTGGTTTCGAAGTTCGGCCTAAATTAAGATTAATTCAGGCTGAAATTCGAAATAACACTCTGTGATTTATTTCGTGATTATACAGCAAATAAAAATAAAATAATAATTTAAAATAAAAAAATAATTTAAAATAAAAAAAATAATTTAAAATAAAAAAAAATAATTTAAAATAAAGTAAAATATAATACAATAAAAACGAAATAAAAAAAACAATTTAAAAAAAAACATAAAATAAATAAAAAATAAATAAATAAGAACTAATTTTAGCTCCTACTTGGCTGTCCTCTCATATATGTTTATTTAAATTTGCGATGAAACGATTCAAGAAAAACTGCTAAAAATGGAGCTTCCGAAGTGTTTTTTATTTAGTTTTGAAGAGCTAGAGAACTAATGAGTAAGAAATGTTTGAATAAATATTCAACTTTTTCAGAAATAACAATTACAAACCAATTTTTCGAATTGATACTTTTTTAAATTAATTTTTAAGCCATCCGAGTAGTGATTTATTTAGGACAAAATTTGCTCGACCAATAGGAACTTGGGAACCCAAAATTCCGATCTGTGATCGCAAAAATGATGCAGATCTGATCACTAGATCATGAGAATTTGGCTATAAAAATTGTATGTACGTATGAAATTCTTTTTCTCTGATGAATACATTATATAATTAATTAATTAAGGCCATTTGAAGATAATTTTTCGGTTAACATTATCCCAGCTGAAGTCTTCCCCACCTCCCCTGAAAACAAACAGCCAATCAAAACGCTGGATTACACTTGCCAGTCATATGATTTATATCAACCAATGAAATTTGCCCATCTTTGTTCATTTTTATATGTTCATTTCATATATTCGTTTCATATGTTTGTTTCATTTTAACCCCTCTCCCCTCCCAAGAGTCACGGAAAAGTGATATTAACCGAAGAAGCAACTTCAAATGGCCTAAAATGTCTTTTCGAAAATATGTCCTGTCAAGGAAAGGGAAGGTCGAAAACATAGTATGTCGAGGAAAGTCTGTCAACAAAAAATGCTATAGGTGAAACATTCTGTCGGGTTATAGTGTTGGAAAAATAAGCTGGCGGGTAACTAACTTTCAGGGAATCAAGCAACAACCTAACGGATTACGTAAAAGCTAACAAAAAGTACACATGATCAATTTGAACATGTGACTATCCTATGCAAGATTTTGCACACCTGTGAACCATACACTTTGTACTTCGTATTACATTCTTGATATATAAATTAATTATAGCAAGCAAAATAAATAAAGATTTATTGTATAAATTACAATATTCATACAGATCAAATATTCTTCAGAAAGAGCGAACTATATTCTCGAATTGATTACTACAACATCGTGCCAGAATGTAGAAGATGCACACAGCCACAAGTGATTTACACAAAAAACACTTTCATATGACATTCCAGTATACTTGTTTATGTGTATTATATGATAGATTGTAATCATTCCGCCGGCACGTAATGTTAATGCGCATCAGATGATCGATTTGAATACGCCATCCAATAATATTCAAGAGATTGTATATAGCAACTTGCCTGTTAACTATATAAGGTAGCTGCACGACATTGTCACATGAAACTAGGAACATAAATTTATGAATTACCATTACTCAAATAGATGATTTAAGCACTTTTAAGATTATATATAATTTGAAGAAATTATGGATAAAGCTTGAAATCGGGATTATTTTTCTTGTGTTGAACCAAATTTTAATTAGCTTTATTATAAGAAAATCAAAACTGGATAAAATCTTAATTATGGGTTGGATTCGTGATAGTGGCGAGGCAGGATTTATTAAGTGATTGGTTTATCGTGAAATGGAAATATGTCGAAATAATGATGTAATAAATAATAGAGATTAGTAATTGAAATTATAAATTACATAATCATAAGTAGTGTTCTGCAGACCCAATCCGAGATCCAGATCCGATCCGGATCTGTACTCGTCGGATCCCAAAAAATCAAGATTCGGATTCGGTTTGTCGAATTTGGATCCATATAAAGATCCGAAAAGTCATATGTAAAGATCCGGTCAGAATTCAGATCTGTGTATATCCGTATATTTAAACACTAATCAAATCTATACTTGGACCCGATTTGAAATTTCAGATTGGATTCAGATCTTTAAATATATCCATCCGATCTGATCCGTGCGGAACACTAATCATAAGAAACATAAACATAGCATAGAAGTTTATTCGATTCCGAATTTTGTAAAAGAGATTAGTAAGAGATTAATATAAATAGTAGCAGAAGTTTAGAAGTAGATCGATTTATTTTCGAACATTAATGAACAAATAATAAATAGATAATTTTAGGATTTCGACATTATGCATATTCGATGTTAAGTTCTTTGATCAAGTGATAATTTCTTTTATAAAGGAATATATTTTGGATTAGATCTTCATAAATAGCATTATTTTCTAACTATCCCTTAGATTGTAACACAGGCAAATTTGCCTGCATATTTTAAAATTTTTAATAAAATTTTAAATATTGATTTTAGCCATATCTTTTCTAAGTAAAAAATATTCTTTAAGTTTTGTTTTAGTAACTTTGTTATAAAATTTTTTTAAAATCATTAGAAAACTTTAATATAATAAATGTTTAAAGTTCTTGTATTGGCATTTTTACTATTAAAATTTTTCTTTAGATTTTTTCAAATTTTATATGTTCCCGTCTATAAAAAAAATCTTTACTTCTAATACAAGTCTTAATTTTTACAAGTAAATCATTAAAGTTGCAATAATGAAAGTTGTCATCCTTTATATAAACTACAATATTGTCTTAAGAACTATAGTTCTAAAACTAAAACTAAATAAGATCGCAGAAAAATTGTAATAAAATTTTTTAAAAAAATTTTTTCTTAAAATTATCTATTTTCAGCTTATATGTAACTATAATTTATTTTCTTATAATATAAAAACTAATTTTGCAAAAAAGTAATCCTTATTTTCAAATATAATTGTACAAAGTTTTATTTAATTATTTTAGTATTTTAAAAAAGTAAATCAGAGCTAAAAAAGTGCAAAAACGCAGGCAAATTTGCCTGTGTTCTACTACAATCTAAGGGATAATAGTAGTACTGTATCCCTATAAAAACTCGATACACGGAAATGCATGTATAAATACAAAATTGTATGTGGGTAAGCATAATCACTGCACGGAAACTGCATAGAAACTGATCATCCAAAAAATTTAATACAAGTTACAGTATCACACGAAAAATTGAAATCTGTGCACTATCATGCATAGAATTATATCCATATATTGACGTGTATTAATCTTAATGATCACATAATTTCTGTGCATTAACATGCACAATCGTTAAGATTCTTAACAATCATAATTTTCATGCATTGACGTGCACAATCGTTAAGGTTCTTAACAATTATAATTTTTATGCACTGACGTACGCAATCGTTAAGATTCTTAATGATCTGATCATAATCATAATTTTCGTGCTCTAACGTGCACAATCGTTAAAATTCTTAACGATCAAAATTTCAGTGCACTGACATCACGATCATCACAATTGTTAAGATTTAATTTTAACGATTATTTTTGTACATTATGTCATGACCATCACAATCGTTAAGGATCATGATCGTTAAGATTCTTAACTATCATAATTTTTGTGCATGATATCACAATTGTCACAATTGTTAAGATCCTTAATGTCATGTACTAAAGTGATAATCATTAAGATCCTTAACGATCATAATTCCATGCATTAACGTGATGATTGTTAAGATTCTTAATGATTATAAATTCCGTGCATTGACGTGCATAAAAACATTCATTTTTGTTGTTTTTTGTTTTTTACACTTAACAATAATAATTTCTGTGCATTGACGCGCACAAATTACATTTGATTTGTAAGCAAATAAATATTTGCTTTTTTTTTGTAATTTTTATTATTGTCTTTTATTTTTTTATATTTTTTTTTACAACTCATTAATTTTTATATAATTTTTCTTTAGTTATTTTTAACCCATCTATTAGAGTTATTGCCTTGGAAGTTGCTCTTTTGGAATCATTATCATTTTGGTGTATGTTTTTTCATCATTTTTGGTGGTATCGCAGCTTTAATTTTTTTACTATTACTTTTTCTTTTATTTTTCAATTCTTTCTGTATATTATTGTATTTTAGTATCTCTCTTGAATTACTGCTATTGGATTTGCCACAAACGGAGTTGTCCTTATTGGATTTATTTCTAAAGTAGTCATTTCGAATTTTTTATAAATCTTTCATTTTGGTACTATTACTTTGTTTTTTTTCAATATTATTAGTTGCTGGGTTATTTTTAAAGTTGGTAGTTTTAGTAATTAGAAGTATTTTCTTATTCAGAATGTAAATATTAAATTAAAGTATAAGTATTATAAAATTTAATTAATAAAATAATTAAAGTTAGTTAATAAAATACAAAATTTAGTTAATAAAACTTATAAAATTTTAATTAACAAAATTATAAAATTTAGTTAATAAAATAATGCATATACGATATATATTATTATGTATATATGTATGAATATATGCTATTATATGTTACCTGCATGTAAATATGCATGAGACAATGCACGAGAAAACACATAAAATTGCATGTTAGTATGTGCACTATCATACAGAATCTGTGCCTTATTAGTGCTGTAAACGTGTTATCCTATCATTGTCTCGTATAGATTACGTGCAGGTTCGTGTGATTCCATATTAAAACTTTTTTGTGTATTGCAGTATCATTTCATGTTGCAATTTGTTATAGGGATATATGTATAAAAAATTTTGTAGTCTTATAAGTTTAGATTAAACAAAGTGTCGGTTCATGTATAATGTGAAATGGAAGTAAATTGTGATATTCAACAAATTGTATATAATTCAGAAACTTGGTAATAAACATTTATACTTTAACGATATGCAGACGTTTTTGAAAAATTTTGGTATATTCTTTGCCTCTATATCGTTAATCCAATGCTCATTTAATTCTTGATTAATTAAATTTAGTGCTTTTTCAAATAATAATCATATACAGTAGCCTTTAAAATGTCTACTAATTGTAATTCTTTAAATGCCAAAAAAATATAGCCTTTAAAATGCTTCCAATCGGTTGATTTGATTTGGTGGTTGCATGTATCTCTACTAATTCTTCATAATGCAGTTAACTATAATGTTTCATTTGCAGTTTAACAGATGAATTAGAAAAAATAATGCACGATTACATAAAAATCGTAATCAGAAATTAGCATGTGGGTTTTTTATCTTCTCTAAAACCGTAAATCGCTAATCACCGTGAGAACGTAGCCTTTAAAACTGTTACGATTGGTTGATTTCTTGCATGCGAATCGGAGATAAATCATTGTGATGCAACGAATTTGTTATATGATGCGATAAATTCTTTACAATGCAGTCGAATATGATGATGTTTACATTTGTAGTGATCATAGTATAGCAGTTTACATAAAAAAATTGATCATAATCAAAATGAAAAAATGTGATTATTTTATAATTATCCATACCACATGATTCAGAGTTCGTTATTTAAACGTGACCAGTAGGGCCGGTCATGACCGGTCAATGACCATGACCGATATTAGCCAGTCAGAGCGGTTTGAACGACCGGTCAAGATTATGACCGATGCCAAATTCTTAATATTCTGGCTAATAAATAAATAATTAGTACTTAAAATTCATATCGGTGTATCTGTATCATCTGATAAATAGAAAATCAACTGCCTCTCAAAATTTTTCAGATCATGTGACTTTGCATGTTTGATGGACGATATGTTTCATTTTTAAATAAAACTTTTTTATGATATAAGTAAACAATAATGAATATAAGGGTAATAACAGATATTATATAATATCCTAAGGGGGAATCTCTGATTTTTTTACGTTAGATATATAAATTTATAACAGCCAATCAAATTTCTTTTACGAGAGGGGCAGGAGGTAGAGGGTATAGTAAAAAAAATATTACGTAATATCTGNTCTTGATTAATTAAATTTAGTGCTTTTTCAAATAATAATCATATACAGTAGCCTTTAAAATGTCTACTAATTGTAATTCTTTAAATGCCAAAAAATATTACCTTTAAAATGCTTCCAATAGGTTGATTTGATTTGGTGGTTGCATGTATCTCTACTAATTCTTCATAATGCAGTTAACTATAATGTTTCATTTGCAGTTTAACAGATGAATTAGAAAAAATAATGCACGATTACATAAAAATCGTAATCAGAAATTAGCATGTGGGTTTTTTATCTTCTCTAAAACCGTAAATCGCTAATCACCGTGAGAACGTAGCCTTTAAAACTGTTACGATTGGTTGATTTCTTGCATGCGAATCGGAGATAAATCATTGTGATGCAACGAATTTGTTATATGATGCGATAAATTCTTTACAATGCAGTCGAATATGATGATGTTTACATTTGTAGTGATCATAGTATAGCAGTTTACATAAAAAAATTGATCATAATCAAAATGAAAAAATGTGATTATTTTATAATTATCCATACCACATGATTCAGAGTTCGTTATTTAAACGTGACCAGTAGGGCCGGTCATGACCGGTCAATGACCATGACCGATATTAGCCAGTCAGAGCGGTTTGAACGACCGGTCAAGATTATGACCGATGCCAAATTCTTAATATTCTGGCTAATAAATAAATAATTAGTACTTAAAATTCATATCGGTGTATCTGTATCATCTGATAAATAGAAAATCAACTGCCTCTCAAAATTTTTCAGATAATGAGTATATAAATCAATGTATATCACATGATCTGAGGCAGTGAACCCGATTGAAAAATACCTTGTTCATAATTCCAGTCAAATTTGCAGATCATTTGGCCAGAATTATAACAAACCAATTTTAATTCCAGTCAAATGGTCTGCAATTTTGACAAAATTGGATGCGATGGGTTTTCTAAAGCCATATTTAATAATTTTTCAATTAACTTTAGGGTTAGGTCATCTTATATTAGGGTTAGATTAGGTCTTAGGTAGATATATATAAGCAAAATTGTCTTCCCCGACATATTTGCTTAACACATCGACTGCCATTTTTTCATCAAAATTTTATATTCTGATTGGCTGTTGATCACATGATTTACCACCGCTTCTGGTCAAATTTGCAGATCATTTGGCCAGATCTAGAACAAAACAACTTTAAATGTGATCAAATGATCTGCAAATTTGACCAGAAATATGAACGAACGGTTTTATTGATCATATGATGCAAATCGCCATGTTTTGTTTCTCTTTCAGCAGTCTTTGCAGTGTACCATCCCTACTTGTCACTTATTTAAATATTTGATTGGATAATTGGGTAAATAATTTATCAGCTATAACTGGTCATTAACTGTATAAATGATTGCGGTCAACCGGTCATAAGTGGTTAACCGATTATGACTGACCAATGACTGACCGTGACCGACCGTGCCCATCCCTAGTAACCAGAGCGTGGGCGCAAATTATTTTACATACATAATAATGACAGAAATATTATTTTAAGCTTATCAATTTTATCTATCTATATTATCTATCATATGAATGGGTAACATTAAATATGAGAGAGATGGTTTGATTCATCCCTATGCTGATTTTCGCAAAATTCTTACATATATTGTAACTTCATAAGAAAAAATTACAAGCAGATGATTTTCAAAAATAATTAAAAAAAGCAAACAAACAAACCTGCTCAATAGCAGGGATCATGCATAAACGGATCTAAATCTATCCAAAGAATGCATAAAATCTATAAAGTAAACAAATTCGAAAAATTATACTATATCCTCAAATTGATTATCAAAAGTAGCAAGGCATAACAGGTACAGATGCTCGTGGAAGAATATAGAAGATGTGCACAGCCACAAGTTTATCAAAACGAATTACAAAAACGCTTCATATAATGTTAAACAAACGCAAAAATCTAGTGATTATATATATCATGTTACCGAACATCCAATGATCAATTTGAATACGCCATCCAATAAGATTCAAGGAATCGTATACAGATAGTTGCCTGTTAACCATACACTTCGTGCTTCATACTATGTTTCTAGTATTATATATAAGAGTCTAAACAAAAAATAATTACATATACAGTAAAGGCCCAAAATTTGAAAAATAATCCAATAATTGGTCAAAGTTGTCGATTGTATGTTTTTAACGTTAACTACAAATTTCTTTTAACAGTTAAACAGATTATACATCGCTCTGGTTATATCAACTCTTATTATAATGACATCATAGTAAAACCTTTCTATACCAACAATTTTTTCAAATTTTTAATCAGTTAGTAGAACTGATGTGCTTTTAAAATTTCTGATGGTGGTATTAGTGTTAAAGTAAATATTAAAAATCCATCTCAGATTAGAGTAGAATTGTGTAGTATAGCATTTGAGATTAAATATATGGACCAAATTATTGATAAATTTCTTTAGCTATCGTGTGTCAAAATTTGATTGGTCAATAATAGGCACAGTTGCACAAAAAACTTAAACTTATATTTAAATTAAAATTATACAACAAAATTTATTGCTGCTTATAATTTAAATCAGTATACAGGAATCAACTATATAAAAAGTTTTCTATAGTACCAATCATTTTGAAAACAGTAATAAAAAAATTAGAAAATGAAGTGTAATTATAATAGAATCTTTTGGTTTTGTAATTTTCCTGTAGTTATAAACTCAATTGATTATTTTAATTTCACTAATAAAATTTATCATAGTAAAATTACTAGTATACCCTAAATAGGTTTAATTAAACATACCAGGCTTCAAAATACGATCTTATAGGATAACAGATATCCGATTTAAAAAATAATATGCACCGGATGTATCCAGATTATCTGACATCTATTATCTACAGGTAGGACCGTCCAAAATAAGGGGTACGTCTAAAGCCGTGTGCGGTCATGTGTTTTTGACTTTTTGATTAGGGTTAGGGTAAGGGTTAGTCTGGGGTTAGAGTTAGAATGTTCTATATAGTTAAATTGCCTCCCCAACATTTTTTGTTAATACTCCAAGGTAGGTTTAGATACTCGTTTTTTGTATTTTGGACGTTTTTCGCTTTTTTTCACTTTATTTTCTTCGTCGGGCTGACTGTGTCGATCAAAACAAGCAATTTTATTGGCTCTATGTCACGGGACGCACATGGCTTTAGACGATACCAAATAAGGAAATGATGATCCCGATCATGCATATTAGTTTAGCCAATTAAAATTGTAAATTTTTATCATATGAAAAGATCACGTGTTGAAAAAAAAATGAAATTTAATTAAAATTTATTAAAATTTATAGCTAAAGCTCAAAAAAATGCCGTTAAATGTTACTGCTAAATAAGTAGCATGTATTTATTAATTTAAATCGAAATTATTGACCTTTTCATAGTGCTTATTTTTTATTTATTTACAAAGTCTAATCATCTATGTTTAATTATACGTCTAATTCTACGTCTAATTCTACGTCTATTCCTATATCTACTCAGATTTCTAATATCTAATACTATACTATCTTAACAGCTATCATTCTAATAAGAAACCTCTGCGATTTTAATACATCTTATCTACTAGGCTAATGCGTAGCATTGTTGGGCCGGGGCATATAGGAACCATCATATGATGTTCATCATATTACACAAACGCGTTAATATGCATATGTTGGTAACATTAAAGCACAAATATAGACACGCGTGCGGACAGACAAAAAATTTCCAAATACCATTTCTGATAAGATTTAAATCATATATATGCAAGTATATCAAAAAAGTAAAATTTGTCAAGATTTTTACAATTGAAGCACATCAGGAAAGTAATTTTTGTATCACTTTGCATAGACACTAATTGACCGTCGCTACGCCCCGGCCAATAAGCTTCTTTATCGTATTATAAAAGCACCTACAATAATATTATTAATAAACCGCATAGTTAATTAACTTAATTCATATACTTCTAATTTTAAAGGATATCTATGCAAAACGTAAAATAAAAAAAATATACAAACTAAGTTCTTCACCCTACATTAACGTTATTAAGGCTTTTTATTTTTTTTTGTTCAATACGGAAGATTTTGTCAACGTAAGGATCGTAATTTACTTATAACTTCGGTAAGTAAAGTATAACATGAAGGTCGAATGATTTAGAATGATTTAACTGATATTATTATAGTATGATATGAAAACTTCAAGATATTAAGTACACTTTGCCAGGTTCACAGATGAGATAATCTACCCGAGCTTCCGAAAAAAGTACTGTAAAACGTATAAAAAAGATTTCCGAATCAATTGTGTAACGATATACAACTCGGGGCACTCGGGACGGTCCTACCTCGATCTTAACCTCGATCTATTATCTGCTTATATCCGTTAAGATTCGGAAAGATTTTATTTTAACGTATCTGTCACATGATTATAATTTATAAATCATTTCGCAATCAACTTTAAACAAAAAATTATAATGATAATACGGTAATACTTTACATTAGACGATTATTATAGTGTATAAACAATACACAAAAATTACTAAAAAAAATCTCCGCTATTCAGGATTCACAGAATAAGCGTTCATTGGAAATTGATTTGTCAAATCAAACTAGTTGGTTATAGAAAGATTTTCGTTCAGAAAGTCGCAAAGATGGATTATGAAGAGAATTTGATAGCAATTCTGGAAAATACTAGTGTACAATTGTTCAATGATGTTGGTAACTTATTAGCTCTGAACAGGGCCAAATTACATTTAGCTATTCAAAAAGATGATATTTTTGACAAATGGGGTCTTTACCTTGAAAATCAAGTGTGAGACATAGTAAATTATATGTTCCGTAACTTGATTTTCAAGGAAAGACCCCAAATATCAAAATGTTCATTCTCCTGGAAAAAAAATCAAAAACAAAATAATTAAAATTATTATAAAAAAATTTGCTAATTAAAATATATATATAAATTTGCTTTACGATCAAATATTATAGATTTGATTTTATTTTTTTATTTTTTTGTAACAAACAAAATAATATACACACGTGTACACATATATAAATGTAAACTCATGTGAATTAAATATGCTTTAAATGAATACTAGTCATGGCGCAAAAATTTGTCGGTCCAGCGATATTCGAACTGATCGGTGCTCTCGATCGAGCCAAGAGAACTTACACAAGATCTTCATCCAACCATATTCTATGAAAAAATTTTCTTATTGTTGATATTATTTTGAATGTTAGCGACATATCAGTTATATGAACTTGTCTTAGATATTTTTCCAGTTTGAGTTTAAGTTTTGGTCCGATTGACCCGATGATCATGGGAGATAAATTTTTGCGCCATCTCTATGGTACTCAATATTGATGCGATAACCAAGTTTACTTTTTTTTTTTTTTAACAAGATCACATTCTGCAATACACAAAGTTTTACCAAAATATTTATTCAAAAATTTATATTAATGCAATTAAGAAACTTACAATTGCAAAAACTAACTACAGTTATAAATTGTATTTTTATTTTACTTATAAATCTTTATTTAAAAAATATATATATTCAATAAACTATCTAAACAAAATAATAATTTAAATTCAGAGCAATAAAATAAATAGGCCACATAATAATAATATATAAAAACAAAAATAGTATGATTTTCTTTAGTAATAATAAGAGTATATAACAATTTACAAAAAAAAAAAAAAAAAAAAAAAAATTGGTAAACAATTTAATTTAATGAGATTTAATCCTATATTTGCAATATCTTTCAGGCTAATTTTAGTTTTAAAATACAAATTAAATTATTACAATTATAAATTATGAAATAGATTTATTAGATAAATAAATTATAAAATAGATTTATTAGATAAATAAATATAATATAGATTTATTAGATAAATACATACAGAATTTTCAAATTTCAGTACCGTCAAGAACAGAATTAGCTTGGGCTTGAGGCAAATCTAAATAAACAATTATTATTATTTTTAATTAAATCAATATAATATATTAATTGAAAATAAATGCCTTTAATTGCTTTTGAAATTAATTTTGTGCTAATAATTTTGGTGAAATACATTTCATCAGGATGCTTTGATATTGGCAATGATTTAATCGCTTTATCTGCTTCTAAGAATTGCGTTTTAATTTCATTGATACTATCTAAACTTTCTATGCTTTCATTCCATTCTTCAAGTATATTCCAAATTTTACTAGCAGAAGGCCTTTTCTGAGAATCAAAGTCCATGCATTGGTTAGCTAATTCAATATAACAGACCGGGGTTCCAGGAGCAAATTCTGGCCTTAATCCTTTGCAAACCTTTATTGCAAGTTTGTGATCAAATTCCTGACCATCAAAAGGTCTTTGTCCAGTTGACATCTCCGACATAATAACTCCAAAACTGTAAATATCTGCAGCTTTTGTAAACTTTTGACCCAATAATACTTCAGGAGCTACATAAGGCATAACTCCGTAAATTTCATCTTCTGAGTCATTTTCATTAGTTTTTTTGGATAATCTTAGATTTGCGATGTAAGATTGCAGATATTTGCCAATACCTATGTCTTGCAAAATATTACCGCTATGAAAGTTTGCATGAATATAACCTGCTTCATGAATTCGATATAAATCTTTAGAAATATCGAAAAGTAGTTTTAATTTAATCTTCCAGTTAACTTCTTGAAAGTTTACTCTTAAAAACCTAGAAAGATTTCCATTATCAGCATATTGAAGTACCATAAAGTATTCATTTTTATTTGTTTGAGTTATCCCATATATTTTAAGCTGGAAATCAAATAAAATACATTTCATATGATTTACAAACTTTATAAATGAGATAAATAATAATTAAAATAAATAATGAATTGTTATTTACAAACAGCTAAACAAATAACGATGTAGCTCACTTCTTTTAAAGAACCTTCCGACAAGGTCTTAAGCGCAACGGTGCTGGATATTTCGCGCGCTCTTTTGTAGCTATCATCATTAATTTTTTCAACTTCTCGTCGTATACCGTCCAACCAGAATGCTTTGTATACGGAACAGAATCTTCCTTTACCAATTTCTTCAACAACAGATAATCTATCAAATGGAATCCATTCGATCAAATCTTCATATCTCCAGGTTCTAAGTTGGAACGCTTTCATGCAATCATCAATATTTTTATTTCCACTTGTCCATCTTGTTGCTTTATCAGGGTCACATGATAGGCACCATGCGGGTTGAGTGTTATCTTCATTACAATGTGCACATTTTCCATATTCAGTTTTCCTATATAATATATAATTGATTTATTGCATCCGCGGTTTTAAATTTTAGTTCGAATGTGCTGTAAACAACTTTCATATTTACCGACTAAATTAATACAAATGAAACGAATTGAACGTAATGGTAAATAAGTGATTATGAGCTTGTTTTGTGATCTTGTTTTGCTATTTTTATGTAATAAAATTATTAAATGTTCTTTATACTCACGCGCTGAATGAAATGAATTGTACGTAATGGTAAATAAGTAATTAT
>QKWP01000230.1:45977-124173 GCA_003550325.1 Gigaspora rosea
ATTAATGCGAATGAAATGAATTTAAACGTAATGGTAAATAAGTATTTATGATCTTGTTTTGTGAACTTGTTTTGCTGTTTTTAATTCCATTGATTAATAAATGTTCTTTATACTTACGGGCTAAATAACACAAACAATAATAAATAAATACGTAGTATTTATGAATTAAAATAGATCAATAAATGCATTTTATGCTTACTCCCTAATAATTAAAGTTGTGTAAAAAAACTTAAATATGAATAAACTATAAAACGTCATAAACAATAATTTATTTAACTCACTTTTTAAACCATTCCCACCATTTATCATCATTTTTTCCACGCCAATTCCTAAATAATAACAATATCCAACTTGGTACATTCCGTTAGGATTATTCGCGTCTGCCGATTTTTGATAATATGTGAATGCTTTGTTTGTATCTTTTTCAACACCTATCCCATGTTCATAACAATAACCGAGCAAATAATTTCCGTTTGGATCGCTTGTATCTGCCAATTTTCGACTGCTGTCGAAATTCAGTTGATTGAAAGCATCGATATTTTGTGCAATTTTTTCGTTTGACATTTGGATTTAAAAAATATTTGGATATCAAAATGTTTTTTTTTATTTATTTATTTGATTATACAACATATCCTAATTTATACCGGCTAGTGCTGCAGAATACAGCCTGGTCCATAAATGAATTAATAAATAAATATGCATATACCAGGAACGGAGTGATATTGAAAATTTAACGAAGCGTATGGATCATGTACTTGATTTATTAACGATAACATGTGAACTTAATTTCATAATGTAATTTATAGACAATACTTCGATAATATAATTGTAATCGAGCTATCCTCTTTTAAACATTGATTTAAGCATAATTTACAGATTACTGATAAAAAAAAAAAACTATCACAACTGATTAAGAATGTTTTACTATATTTGAATATGCGGTGTTCTCACATAACAATAATATAAATAATACAAGATTTTTTTATTTATTTTTCTATTAGAATATTCCTGTTCCATAATCGACAAAACATTTGCCATGAATACTCTTTTTTGGCAAGATCTACCATTACGAATTAGGAAAAAAATTCGTGGTGCTTTTATATACTCTATTGCTCTACTATTCTTAATTATACTCTTTATCATGTCTAAATCAGTGTTTCGGCCGATACCTCCCACCAAAGTCCGAAACGTTTGGCCCTGGAGTTTCGGTATCGCCCAAAATCCGAAACTTCCGAAATTGCCGAAACTTTGAAATTGCCGAAACCTCCGAAATTGCCGAAACCCTCCGAAACTGGGCGAAATCGAAACTTTCGAAACTTCCGAAACTGTGAAAGCCGTGTCCAAAACTTCCGAAACCGTGAGAGCCGTGTAACTTCCGAAACTTAGCGAATAAAAAAAAAAAAAAAACTTGAAACCTAAAAAAATAAAAAATTTACCATTTACCCCACAATCTAACAAATATTTTGTGAATAAAAAAAACTACGAAATCAATCCAAACCATTCAGAATAAAAAACGGGGCGAAATGTAATTTTATGCTTGCTGATGCGGATTCACGTGATTTTATTGGCTATTGGTTTCTGAGGCCAGCTTCAGAAGTTTCGCTTTACACGAAAAACTGGTAAAACCCACATCTTTTTATGGCATAAATCCGAATTTTAGGATCCTACCTATTTCCGAAATCACTTTTACCTGTCATTTATATGATATTTAGTGGTTATTGGTTTCGGAAATTTCGGAAGTTTCGCCAATTTCGGAGGTTTCGGAAGTTTTGGAAGTTTCGCCCAGTTTCGGAGGTTTCGAAAGTTTCAGATCTGGGGCTTCTGGCGAAACTAGGTTTCGGAAGTTTCGGCCGGCCGAAACCCGAAAGTTTCGCCCGAAACACTAGTCTAAATTGCTCTAGAGTACCCCCACCCACCTTATGAATTTGAATTAAATATATAGTTTTTTTTTTTCGGATAAGCAGCCACATTATTTTGGCTATTTTTTTTTCGGTAAAAGCCTCATTATTTTGGATTATACTATTTTTTTTTTTTGGAATTTCAAATAAATGCCACTTTTTTTTTTTTTTAATTAAATTAAGATTTTCGAATAACCGCCCGCACTATTATGGTTAAGGATAAATCCCGCTAATATTGTATATACTTGTTTTCCCTTTTTTTAATTTTTATAAAAAAAAAAGTATTTTATGGCAACTGCCACTATAATGGCTTAGACAAATGTAACTCCAATACGTGTCAGTAATAACGTGTATTCTTTTTTCTTTTTTTGATAAATAAAAAAAAGTTTTTTATTTTTACATAATCATTGCTAAACTACTTAATAATATGGCTTAGAATAGATGCTATTTGACACACCTAAATGTATCCCAAAAATTTTATTACTTTTTCGATTTTAAAAAAGTCACGTGACCGCCACGATTAAAATCGACCAATGGAATTGCAGGTAAGATCCTAATAAAACGGTTTAAAGTTTTTTTTTAATCGGAACTAATTTTTTTATTATGTTATTATTATTTGAATTTCTAATAAGAGTTGTAGAGATGAAAATTACAATTTCAATAGTAGTGTGTGAGTATAAAGAGTAATTTATTAATTAATCATTGGAATTAAAAACAGCAAAACAAATTACATAAACACTTATTTATAATACGTAATACCCTTCAAATCATTTCATTCTTATTAATCATTCATCAAGCCCGCGAGTATAAAGAACATTTATTAATCATTTGAATTAAACAAGTTCACAAATCAAGAACTTATTTGCATTACTATCATGTAACGCCCTTCAAATCCTCACTCGCATTATTTTAGTCGGTGGGTATAAAGAATATTTATTAATCATTGGAATTAAAAACAGCATAACAAGTTCACAAATCAAGAACATAAATACCTATTTAACATTATGCCATACCCTTTAAATTATTTCATTCGTATTAATCATTTATTCGATGAATGAGTATAAATATTATCTATTAACCATTGGTTCATTCGCATTAATTTAGTCGGTAAGTAAAAAAATATTTACATTGATATAAAATTTAGAATAACATGGGCTAGGTGCTGCGAAAAGGGACCAAATCGACAAACAAAAGATCTTCAGAAAATCAATTTTTATGTTGCGAATCTTATAATAAATCATAAGAAAGTACAAACTTTAAAGAACAATATAGCAGAATTTTATTAATACAACTACTTTTGTGTTTTAAGTAAAAAATGTTCCTAATCTTATTCTAAATTGATTTATGTGAAAAAATATATTTTAAAAAATTGTCAATTTGGTCCCTTTTTGTAGCACCTAGCCCACATATAAAATAAAATACTATACATTATATAGCTGTCCTGAATATGGAAAATGTGCACATTATAAAGAATATAATACGTATAAAGCATGGTGTATATCATGCGACCCTGACATAGCAACAAGGCGGACAAGTGAAAGTAGGTATATCGACGATTGAGTGAAAGAGTTCCAGCTTAGAACCTTTGCATACGATGAAGGGATTCCATATGATAGATTATCTAATGTTAAAGAAATTGGTAAAGGAGGATTCAGCACTGTATATTCAGCAACCTGGTTGGATGGCATACGAAAAATTGACGGCAATGATTTTAATTATTTAAGAGTACGCGAACCATCTAGCTTGGTTGCACTCAAAACCTTGTCTAGTTCTTTGAAGGAAGTAAGTTAAATCTATTTATTCATCAAGTTATTCAATAACTTATTAAATATATAATGAACTAACTTATCCATCAAGTTTGATAATCATATAACATTTTATATGGTAGTAAACTTAAAACAGACGGATTAACTCAAAACAGTAAAAATGAATACTTGATGGTGTTTCAATACGCAGATAATGGAAATCTTTACAATTTTTTGAAAAAAAATTTTCGTGATCTTATTTGGCAAACTAAATTAAAACTACTTTTCGATATTTCTAAAGATTTATTTCAAATTCATAGAGCAGGATATACTCATGCCGACTTTCACAGTGGCAATATTTTACAAGATGAAAGCATTAGTAAAAATATGCAATCTTTACATCGCAGATCTAGGGTTGTCCAAAAAAGGAAACGATAATGATTCAGTTATTTATGAAGTTATGCCTTACGTCGCTCATGAGGTTTTGTCATGTCCGTCATGTCCAGAGTTTACACAAGCTGCTGATATTTATGGTTTTGGAGTCATCATATCAGAAATGTCAACTGGACAAAGACCTTTTAATGGTTACGAATTTGATACCAACCTTGCAATAAAGATTTGGCAAGGATTACGACTAGAGTTTGTGCCTGGAACTCCAGATTGCTATATTGAATTTGCTAAACAATGCATGGATCCTGATCCAGGCAAACGGTCTGACGCTTACAATGTCCATAATAAATTTAAAAAATGGAATGAAATCATGGCAAGTTCAGATGGTGCAAATGATTCAGATTTAGATAATACTAAAATTAAAAATCAGTTCTTAGAAGCAGATAAAGAAACCAAAGAGTTGCCGATTGACTTATCTAAACATTCAAACATTATGTATATTAGCAAAATTATCGATACACAAAGAGTATATAATGCAATTAAAGGTAATTTTATAAAATTACACTATCTTATTCATTTAATTAAAGCTAATTATATTATATTGTCAGCTTCTGTTGGGGTATGTATTATTATACTTACCGCACTTACAATTATATTTCATTACTTACTTTATGTTGGCATTTAATTTAATTCTTTTAAGGGTTTAATTTCATTTACTGATGTTGGAGATGTTAAGTAGTTAAAATTAAACTATATTAACTTAGTTCGGGACTCAAGCTGTTATCGTTTGAGCCCAACTATTTTGATATAGCTGGCTTACCATGTTTGTTAACGCGTCATAAACTATAATAACTAGTTCGTTTTTCATATGAATAACTGTTCATAATAACTAGATTGATGTTTTTATATAGCTAGTTAATCTTAATTAATATTTGTTATACTATATTATAATGTGATAGGTATTAAAAATTAAAATTGATTCTTGTGGTTATTTATTACATGCTCAACAAAAGACCAACTCGTCAAGCTATAACTTAATACTTATTAGAAATTTGCGCATGATTTATATAATTGCTTAAATTTTTATTATTTGAATAAATATAGACAAATATTAGATAGCAATGTGCAGTGTATGTAACATTTATCTATATTAAAACGTGTAAAAGGCCATCAGGTAGTTTCTCTAGTGATAATAAATTATTCAATTTTTATACTTTTTGTCCTTGAAAAAAATTCTAGCATGTAAGTATTTTATATTGATCAATTGCCTATGCTTCTGAACATTCTGACACTTGGATTATATTCGCTTTTTGCCAATTTTATCACCTAATAAGCCAATCCACTTACATTACTATAAATGACTAGCCGATTTTTTTATTTGATTTCTAGCCTGAAATATGCTTTAGAAGAGAATTGTTGCTAACACTTCTCTTATAAACTGGCCCGGTCCACAAAGGTGCGAGCTGAGGATTGATCTGCCCATTGACATGGTGGTCGACCTGTATCACTAATAAATACAATATAGTAGTATTTCGATCCTAATTTTGACAGGCTATCCGGATTCTATCAAGTCCGGATTGAATCCGCATTATATTATGTATAAAGCTTACTTTGGGTACACCCTTAGGTCCATAATTTAAATTCTTTGACCAATCCTAGTAAAAATCTCTAGCCTGGAAATTGAATTTGTCTGGATTGAAGGATCAATCCAGATTTAGGATTTAGATCGAAACACTACAATAGAGTTACTTAAAAATAATAGTTATTATTGGTTATTTTATAATTTGTAACCTACAGTTACAAATTAATTAAATAATGTATGGAAATCAATAAATAGCGAGACTATCAGTTTTTTCAAATATCAAGGGGACAAGAATAATACGATTAACAATTTGACCGATTTTTGTAGCAATTATTTAGAGAACTAACTTCTACTTATGATTTCGAAAATTTTAAACTCAATTGAGGTATTCTTTATTTAAGTTGAACTCAAAGCTCTTTTATACTTTCATTACAAACAAAAATTGGCGAAAAAAGAATATAACTAATATTGTGATACTATTAAATAAACTAATTCACTGGGTCTTTTGAATCTATTAATTCTTTCGATTCAATTAATATTATTGAATCAATTATTGTGAATTAATTCTTAGCGAACCAATTAATTATTGCGAATTAATTAATTCGGATTGGTCGATCTGCCCCAATACTAACTAAAAATGGAAGCCCATAAACAGAAACTAAAAATTGTAAAAAAAAGAAAAGAAGAAAAAAAGAAAAAAAAGAAAATAATAAAAGAAATTGAATAAGCCCAATTTGGACTGTAAACTACACCGGGTTAGTGTTTTGACCCAGGTGGGTGTCACCCGGGTCACCCGCGGGTGGGTGGGTGACCCGGGTCAAGTTGTAACCAGTTCCAATTATTTTCCCGACACAAACTTTCCTGACAATTCATTTGCCCGCCAAACCTTTCTCGGACATATCATTTTCCCGACAGTGCATTTTTCCCGACAGTATTAGATTCCCGACATATGAGTTTCCTGACAGATCACTTTTCTTATATATCTTTTTCCCGACAGTATTATTCTCCTGACAGTATTCTTTTCTTGACAGTATTCTTTTTCCGACAGTATTCTTTTCTAACAGTAACCATCCCGACAGTACCCTTTCCCGACAGTACCCTTTTCCTACAGTACTTTGTCCTGACAGTATCTTAAAACTGGTTATATACATGAATTAATTATTCTTGCCCAAACATTTTAGTAATAGATAGGGTTAGAGTGAGCGTTAATATTGTACTTTTTCATGTTAGAGGTTGATATAGGATCAAAATTTTTAAATTGCATAATTTTCATGCACCTGAGGAAAGAATACTGTCGAAAAAAGATACTATCGGGAAAGATACTGTCGGGAATAGTTACTGTTAGGAAAGATACTGTCGGGAAAGAATACTGTCGAGAAAGAATACTGTCGAGAAAAGAATACTGTCGAGAAAAGAATACTGTCGTGAAATAATACTGTCAGGAAAAAGATATATAAGAAAAGTGATATGTCAGGAAACTCATATGTCAGGAATCTAATACTGTCGGGAAAAATGCACTGTCGGGAAAGTGATATGTCCGAAAAAGGTTTGGTGGGCAAATGAATTGTCGGGAAAGTTTGTGTCAGGAAAATAATATAAACCCAGTTGTAATAGCCTGGGTGAGAACAGGTGGGTCAACTCACGGGTGACCCATGGGTCAACCCACAGATCACCCACGGGCAAAGACCTGATACAGATTAATGCAAATTTGTGAAGTCGACAGAATCAAATTCGAAAAATATTTAATAGTAAATTATTTAAAGAAAACCATAATGCAGTACAGAATTTTAATAAACTGTATTATAGCAGATAGTATTTCTGCATTACAGCATTACGCCATTACGGCATTACAGCTTTAAGCATTACGACTTTACAGCATTACGCTTTATGGCATTACAGCATTATAGCATTACGGCTCACAGCAATTACAGCAAAAAATACGGCAATGCGGTAACCGTACTAATTTGTATTATTAATTCTACCACCAACTATAGGTTAACCCACCTGGGTCAAATCACTAACCACCTGAGATTTTTTTTAATTGACCCAGGTGACCCAATGGGTCACATTTTGGGTCACCTGCAGGTAACACGGGTGGTACCTTTTTTTGGACTGACCCGTTTCCACCTGGGTGGCACATTGTCCACCCGTCGGGTGACCCGGGTAAAGATTTTTTAGACGGGTCAATTCACTACACCAGGTATACTGAATTAAGTTTGTCTTATGTGACTATAACTAATGTTAAAAGGAAAATCAACATTTTTATATTTGTATTCATCTTTTATTTTTTTTACTCAAAAACATGAATAATGAATATTCAAAATTTTTTAAATTTGCTTAAAAGCCCTAATGACTTTGATGTAAAAATTAATGTTGGTGAAAGCCAGAATATCAATGTATTTAAAGCTTATTCGAATATTTTATCGGAAAAATCTGTTTACTTTAAAGCTGCATTATTATCATGATGGGCAAGAAGAGAAGATGGATTTATTATTTTCGATAAACCTAATATTTCTCCACCTGTGTTTTAAATTCTTATAAAGTAAGTATTTTTTAGTTTCCATTTCAAATCAATTGTCTATAAATTAATAAATGTCTTTTTATATATGAATAAAAAAATTTTTATGACATTAAATTAAAAACTTTGTTTTATTTCTACAAAATAAATAGTTATATTTATAAAGGAACATTTTCTAAAATGATGAGGTTAGCCTTTTCGATATTTTTATTGCAGCTAATGAGATTGGATTATAAAAAATTAGTCATCAAGTTAAAAAATGTTTGAAAAATGAAGTACTTGGATATATTAGTCAAGGTGAATTTCTCAAAGCATTGGAATTTTCTAAAGAAATTCTCAAAAACATTTCGTATAGTGCTGAATTTCAAGAAAGTCTTTCAAAATGAGATTTTTCTAATTATAGATGTGATTTGGAAAAAATGAACAGGTTATCAAAGGCACTTTGCAAGAGCTCTACGCTGACTTCTTTGGATCTTAGTTATAATATTCTTGGATCAGAAGGAGGAAAATCATTGGCAGATGCACTTTGCAATAACTTCACGCTGAAAGATTTGAATCTAAGATATAACAAACTTGAATTAAAAGGTGAAAAAGCATTAGCAAATGCACTTTGCAAGAACTCCACGCTGACTTCTTTGGATCTTAGTTGGAATGAATTTGGATCAAAAGGAGGAAAAGTATTAGCAGATGCACTTTGCATTAATACTACGCTGATTTCTTTGGATATTAGTTGGAATAAGTTTGGACCAGAAGGAAGAAAAGTATTAACTGATTCATTTTGCGAAAACACCATGCTTACTTCTTTGAATCTTGGAGGTAATAACTTTGGGTTGGGAGAAGAAAGAGCATTAGCAGATGCGCATTGCTTGAACTCTACACTGACTTCTTTAGATCTTTATGATAATAATCTTGATCAGGTGGAGGAAAAGAATTAGCAAATGCACTTTGTAAGAACTCCACGCTGAAATATTTGAATCTTAGTTATAATAATCTTGGATCAGAAGGCGGAAAAGCATTAGCGGATGCACTTTGCAAGAACTCCACACTGAAAGATTTGAATCTTAGATATAATAATCTTGGATCAGAAGGAGGAAAATTGTTAGCAGTTGCTCTTTGCAAGAACAAAACTCTGACCTCTTTGAATCTTTATAATAATAAACTTAGGTCAGAAGGAGGAAAGGAATTAACATATGCACTTTGCAGGAATTTCACGCTTGCTTCTTTGAATCTTGGAGGTAATAACCTTGGATTGGAAGAGAAAAAGCATTAGCAAATGCACTTTGCAAGAACTCCACATTGACTTTTTTGGATGTTAGTTGGAATAAATTTAGATCAGGAGGAGGAAAAGTATTAGCAAATGCACTTTATAAGAATACTACGCTTACTTCTTTAAATCTTGGGGGTAATAACCTTGGATTGGAAAGAGGAAAAGCATTAGCAGATGCACTTTGCAAGAACTCCACGCTGACTTCTTTGGATCTTTGTGATAATGTTCTTGGATCAGAAAAAGGAAAGTATTAGCAAATGCACTTTGCAAAAACTCTACATTGAAGCATTAGAAACTTTCATGGGATAGTAATAGCTTTGATTTTAAATTAGAATCAAATAATCCAAATCTTAAAATATCAATAAAATTATAAATTTGATAAGGTAGTATGTAAATTACAATTTAAATGTAAAAATTGTAAATTGTACTGTACATTATTTTTGTAAAAATGTCAAGATTGATCTTAAATAAATTTAAATAATCAAAATTTAATTTGTATTTATAATTCATGCGATAGAGAGACTACATTATTATCAGAAACTGTAATACTGTAAATTGATAAATAACAATTCTTTAAATTATATATGTTTAATACGGAAACTATCAATATCTAGATTTGAAATTCAGATATCACGTCAATTCAATTATTAATAATTAATAATAATTAAATTATGAACTACACCTAATCATAATGTAATTTTAGATTAAAGATTAAATTCACAATTTTACTTTTTCTTTTTAGCTATTGTTACTATTTTCAGTTACAAATTTCATCGATATCTAATCCCAAATATTATTTTTCAAACTCTAACAAATGAAGAATAACTTATGTGGATTTTAGTGCAATTAGCTCTTGCAATTATTAAGTTAATTATAAATCAGTCATTATGAGATATAAATAAAAAAAATAATAATCAAAATTTTGACTTAATGCCTTTTTTCTTCAATAATAACTACAAAAGTACTGTATAACTTTTTGAGTTGCGGGTCTTATGATCAAATATTGAAGACCTACATTAGTAAAAAAAAGAAATCACTATTAAATGGAGAAAAGTCTTTATGATGAGTGTAGGAGTGTAATAAAAAATTCAAACCTTTCACATAGTTCAAAATTAAATATTAGACTCATACATTCAACACAATAATAACATCTTGACAATTTATAGAGCAAAAAATATTTTATAAGCAATAAATACTAAAAAAACCAGCTATTCTAAGCTATAACGAAAGCACTATTACTAGTTGTTGAAGTGTTCGGGTATTTTCAAGCAGTGAATGATCAGTTTGTCATTGTTTGATCGGTTGTATAATGGGTAAGGGTGAATTCGGAGGCGATTTTTGAGAAAAACGGCCTTTTTAACTTACTTTCAGCCAATAATTAAACAGGTAGATATTGCAATCTTCTATACACTTAATTATGAATTCAAAGTAAGTTTAAAAAACTACTTTTGTAAAAAACTTATTCTATAATAAATTTTAACATTTAATGACAAATAATTCTCAATCATAATTGGCTAATTTTGGGGCCAAACCAAATCGGTTGATAGAATTTTAAACTGTACGTATGGTTAAAAACTCACACTTTATATAAAACTAATTAACTAGACCTTAGCTTATTGAGATCGATAAATTTAGTAAATTTATTTTTGATGTGCTACTAGTTTATATTGCACTACGTACTGTACGTACGTATCTTATTAATTTTATTAATAAAAAAAATTGGTTTAAATAACTTTAAAAAAATAGTATTTGATCATGTTCATTATAATGTTTAGTACATAAAACTTAATTCTACTGTATGACGGATAAAAAATTTTCAAAATACAGTAGTTAATTCTAAATACCGAAATATTAAATATCACCTCTTCAAATACCCGTTTATCACTGCATAAAGTATCCTCAGCCAGAATTTCATAATTCTGGAGTAATAAGTTGGTACCTATAATATAATACTGTACGTGTTTTTTACTGTACTTTTATAAAATAATGCGAATAAAGTAAAATTAAATAATAAATTTTAAGATTAATATTTTTCTGCTTTACTATATTTTGTAGTATTTATTATATTTTTATTGATACCTCTATATCAGATATAGTCATCTTATATATATATACATATAATTGTGACTATATAGAGATAACCTCTATATTAGCAAGCCTCTATATAATCACGGTTTTTGTATCCCAGAGGTGTGACTATAGAGTGGGATGACTGTATACAGGCATGAGTAATTCATGTACATAAAGTATGAAGTAATTATGAGGTAATTAATAAGAAACAATAAATTGTATGATCCATATTTGATGCAAGTAATATGAGTCAGATCAGACATATATAAGGAAGTGATTAGAATCGTTAAAGGGTAGTTTTAGAGAAATTAATTAAGTTAGTTTAATATAGAAAATCTCTTTTGTAATAAAATTAACCGCTTATAGTAATAAAGTAAAAGTTAATAAATAATAAACACTTGACTGCCGTATATTAAGTTTGGTTCAATAAGTAATTAATTATTAGTGCTTCTACCCTCCGGGTTAGGTTTTTCTTTGATGAAAGTCATTGATTAACCCATGACAGGAGAACCTGGGTAGATTACCAGCTCATCTTGCAACAAAGATGTACTAATGGTCCAAGATGAACTTGATGTTGTAGTATATGAACATGAGGAAAAGGAAGATACGAGCGTTAAAAGTGTGGACGAACGTGGTGGGCTGACAAGACAAAAGGTGAATAGTAATGATAAAAAAAATGGATAAAGGTGAAAACAGGTTAGCTGAGGTAGGTGGAGATGTAAACATAATAATTAGCAAAAACATCAGTAACAATGAAAGTGAAGTATCCAATCTGAAACCTGCTGCACCAAATCATAGTACGAGTTTATTTAAAATGTTTTGCGATAATGTCAGTAGTGGTGATTCTAATCAAGTTGGATTGGAGAATAAAAATGCCAGGGATACTGATATTGAAAGTAATGGATTGATTGGTGAAAGGGGTGATCGTAAGTTGGATAACATAGAAGTAGAAGTTGATCAATTATTGCTAGTGATGAGAAATAGCTATAGTGATAAAATGGAATTGGATAAGAGATTAATTTGATTGATTTTAATAAACTGGATTGGATGAGTAAAAGAAAACCTGAAGGCATATTTGATGAGGTTTTTGAAGGTGATTTAATTGACTTTATGTGCATAGAAAGTGATTTGATTGACTTTGTAAGTATTAAAAGAAAAGCGGTAAGAAGCGATGAGGTGAAAGAGGAAGTGATTAAAGCAAATAGAAAAATGGTTCAACAGTTTCGACTAATCAGTACTGTGGGTGATGCTAACAGAGTAGTAGAGGTAACTGTTAAAGGTGCCGAAAGAATGACTAATAAAAGTAGAGAAACAAATGTGGGGATCAATACAAATAGTGATGAGATGGATCAAATGAGAAATGGAAAATTTGAATGCCTATCTGAGCTAAGTAGTGAGGGAACCTTGAACATTAAATTTGATGATATGCACAATATTGAGAGTGAAATTAGGATTGAAATGGATATAGTCCAGATGGTAAAAGATTTGTTGAGAGCGTTAAGAGATGATGACTTCACTGAATCTGATTGTGAGTAGATTTGTCTAAATGGCATTGGTGTACGAACTTCAAAGATCTTGATAGTGGAAATAAGGATTGAGGTGATTACATGAAGAAGAAAGAGGATAGAATCGAAGTCACAAAGAACAAATTTGTTAATAATTGTGATAGAAGTGCTGCAGTTAGTGTTTAAAATTGGATTTAAAATTTTATACGGAATACATTTAATATTTTAATAAAAACTGCGGAATTAATATATCAACTTGCGCATTACATTTTTATTAAATCATATATCTGCAGAAAATTTGTTTAATATGCGGAAATAAATTTTTTTAATAAAATTATTTGTGCAATTTTACCACTACCAATTTTGATTACAATTCCTATTACCTGAAATACGAATATAGTAAAGATCAAAATCCAGAATTACGTATGTACAGTACGTATTATCACAATGCGAAATTATGACATTAGAAGATTCAAATTTCCTGATTAGTTTTTACTCCCCATTTGTAAATAGATCTCTTTATTTAGTAGATATCTTTCATTTCTATTTTTGTAGTAAATCATTAAATGCTAGTCAAAATCTGATGATTTGATATATAATCACCCTCTTTTGTAAAATCTTAACGTGTTAGCATGTGTTAAGAGGCACGGATTATAAAATATTCTTAATAGCATGTTAACGTGCTAGGCTTAGTTGTACAATAATGTAATGTGTTAAACAATACATTAACGAACCAAACAACATTAACGTGTCGCATATTAAATTAAAATGTATATAAACAAATGAATTTGACTTCGATAAAGAGATACAATATTAGAAAAGTTCACTCTGATTTTACTTAAGAAAATAAAGCAAGTAAGCTAGTGTAGTGCTGAAGAGACCTTTATTCGAGTAAATCATGAAGTTATCTTCTATAACTATTAGAGTTAAACTGGTTAAACGTATACTCTCCCACCTTAATAGTTACAGTATGTATGTATATACGTATATACATAACTGACAAAGCCCAGGGAATACTAAATACGATAAGACAATAATGAATAGTTTATTTCAAGTAAACCATTGTGATTAGCATACGTTCCCTATTTGACTTTAGCCAATAAAGTTTTTTATAAATGCCCGCAGATTTACCTAATATTAAACCTGTGGGACGAAAAAATATCTTTAATATGTGGAAATTCTGCAGAACTTTTTTTTCATATTTGCGGAATCCGCATATTCTTAAAAAAAAATTGTGGATTAATTTTTTGGTCTGTGCTTCGCAGATTCCACAGGTCAATTTTAAACACTGGCTGCAGTACATGCTGATGGAATAATTGAATTGTTGTTGATAACATTATTAAAAATGGAATTTTCAGATAGTACTGGGTGCCTGTTGTGGACAGCGATTTGAATGAGCAACCAAATCTTGAAAACAATGACCAAATCATGAGGAGCATATTCAATCGTGAAAAAACAACGTTGATGAAAAATAACGATTATAGTAGATTTGGTAATGTTGATTATGTTTTTGAAGAAATTATATATAAGGAGTTAAAAACTTCAAAGACAAAGTTCCTAGGAATTTAGCTCATGTCATAGTGGTGAATAATATATGGCATATTGAGTTGTTCTTCTAGGGCTTCGCTGTGGGGGCTTGCCAGAAAAATAAGGCTAGAAGTGATTAACCAATGACTTGTGCATGTGATGCACATGATAGATCAGGTTATAAATATGAGATCAATGAATGATCAATTATGGACAATTGGTAATTTAATAATGCCGGAATAAATTATAGTATCAATTAAAGTGCAAATTAGTAGTACAGAGAAGTATACCGGCATGGGTAATCCATGCACATAAAGTATGAAGTAATATGAGGTAATTAATAAGGCACAATTGATCATATAGTCCATATTTGATGCAAGTAATATGAGTCAAATCAGACATATATAAGAAAGGATTAGAATCATTAGAGGGTAGTTTTAGAGAAATTAATTAAGTTAGTTTAATATAAAAAATCTTTTTTGTAATAAAATTAACCACTTATAGTAATAAAGTAAAAATTAATAAAAAATAAATACTTGCCTGCCGTATATTGAGTTTGGTTCGATAAGTAATTAATTATTAGTGCCTCTACTATCTGAATTAGGTTTTTTTTGACAAAAGTTATTTATTAATTTGTGATAGTACCAAAACCTGATGGCAGTTATAGAGCTGCAGTAGACTACTCAAACCTTAATAAATATCTAAAGGATAACCCTTATAAAATATCTAATATTAATGTTTTGCTACAAAAACTTGCAAGCCATAAAATTTTTTCTACCTATGACTTTAAGAGTACTTTTTACCAGTTTTTTCTTAGAAAACAGAACAAATATAAAACTGCTGTATTTTTCCCTGGTAAAAGAAAATACGAGTTTAACAAATGCTCTATAGAAATTAAAACTGCACTCGCATACATGATGCGCTATATGTATGAATTGTTTAAAGACTATCTATTTGTATATATATATATAGATGATCTAACAATTGCATCAAACTCTGTGAGGAACTATATCAAACATATTCAAATAGTGTTTGAATACATAAAACAGAGGGCAATAACACTCAAAGCAGAAAAATGTGAATTTATTAAAGAAGATATAATAATTTTAAATCACAAAGTTTTATATGAAAAAATATCACCAAATAAGTAAAAATATAAGAAGTCAAGAAGCTTAAACCACCTATAAATGTACATGGAGTTAGGAAATTTACAGGATTCATGAACTACTTTAGAAGATTTATTAAGAACTTTGCTATAATAGCTGCACTAATATATGACCTTTTAAAAAAAAATAAGAAATTTGATTGGACTGTTGAATGCCAAAAAGCATTTGAAGAACTTAAAGACAAAGTATATAATGCAATAGCTTTAATTTATCCAAAAAAAGGATATCAATTGATCTTAGAAACAGATGCATTAAATAATGGAATAGGTGCAGTACTCAAACAAATTAATTCAGAACTCGCATACTATAAAACTAAAGAAATATATGAAAACAGATTTAAAGAAGATAAAGAAATAACTAAATCTGAAGAAGAAGTAATTGAATTTGAATTACACTCTCTAATACAAAGCCAAAGATTATAGGATCTATACAAAAAGAACTTAACACAATATACTTCGATTTAAGGAATTGGAAATATTATATAGGAAATAAACTAATCATCATATGAACAGATAATACAGAAGTAGCTAAAGCAGGAAAAATGCTAAGAAATCAGATGATAGAATCTTGGAAGTTAGAAATAGATAGAAATTACAATATCAAGGAAATACAATATATTAAAAGATCAACAAATATTGTATCAGACTGGTTTAGCAGATATATGGAACCAATTGAAAACCAAGAAGAATCAATTAAACTAAAGACAGAAATTGTTAAAGAAAAGAAACCTATAAAAGAACCAACTTCTGGACAGACTCAAAATCGATAAAATATTTGGAAGTAAACAAGTATTATTTGATCTCTGAAATGGAACTAATATCACTAATACTACCTTTATATCAAGTTAAGGAAATAATTAAAAATGAATCAAGATGCTTAGAATATTTACAAAATTTATTAGTATTACCAAAGACTATGATTTGTATTTACTGCAATAGACCAAATATGAACTTTGATGACAATACATTAATATTTAATTGCAGAAAAAGAGAATGCTGAAAAAGAATATCAATCTTCAATAAAACAATATTTTCAAAAGCTAAATTAAAATTAAAGATGCCTGATGAAATTTTTTTTGCAATGACGAAAGAATTTCGTCATAGTTTCGTCATAATGGTTGATGAAACCCCTGATGATTGATGAAACTTATGACAAATTGACGTAATCTATGACGAATTGACGAAATTTATAACAAATTGCTGAAACATATGACAAATTGACGAAACCTTGACAAACCTTTAACAATTGATAAATCTTGATAAATCAATTCAGAAACCCCTTTAGCATAATGATTTTGAATACACTAAACCTTAAATTGTTTCAAAAGAATATTATTTTATTATAACGTTTCATTAGCTTTTTTCTTTTTTCTTCTTTCGCATGTCACGTGTTCAAATTTATGTCAGGTTGATCCGGAATAGTCAAAATTGTGCATGCGTTTATTTTCATTGATTCTGGTTAAACCCGATATATATGTGCGAAAAAAGGGAGAAGCAAAAATACTTGAAAACTAATATTTAAATTGACCTTGGTGCACTAATTAAAAATAATGGGAACGAAATGTTATATGCAGTCTCCAACAACAACACTTTAATCCTAAACTTCTATCTTCACACATTTTGTTTATTTACAAAATTTAATTTCCTTTTTTGATTTTTTATTCATTAGTAAATAAAATCATGATGGATAACGAGAATGTAATAGATATCTTAATATATATATATGGGGCCACTGCAGTAGAAAGGGCCGAAACTCGGAAATATATAATTTTGAGAAAATCATGTTTATTTTTTCAGACTGATCAGGGTCAATCAAAAATTATGCGATTTGATTGGTTGATCATATAAGGTAATCTCATGACTTACAAGTCTTCTAAAAACTTTTTTTAAAATATCTTGATTTTTTATTATGCAAACTAATTTCCATTTGTAATTGAAAAGTATAGCCCACCTCAAGATTAATCCAAATCTTAAAAGAACTCAAATTTGATTGTTAGAGGAGTTTGGGCCCTTTCTACTGCAACGGCCCCATATTGTTATCAAACCTATATAGCTTCTCTATCACTACTATTAATTATACATTATTGTCTGTTCTGTTAAAATATTGGTTTTTTTTAGCTTGACTGCGACTTTTCCTATGAAATTGCCTACCGTATTTTCATGAAATGATGGACATGGCATTATTTCAAATAATGGCCTGAATTAAGTTTAATTTAGGGCAAAATTCAAATTTTGCCCGTGTGCATTATTTTGTGAAAATACGGTATAAGGTTAATTAGGTTATATTCTTTTGTTAGTGAAACTATATTAGATCCTTTTGTGGGTTATTAAAACACTTCTTAATTTTTATAAACATGGTAATTAACTCAATCTTGTATGAATATACCTCATCAGGTTTCATTATAGGTTTCGTTAATTCGCTATAGGTTTCGTCAATTTGTCATATATTTCGTCAATTCATCATAGGTTTCGTCAATCGGCAGGGTTTGTCAATTATCAATTCATCAATTGGAAGTCACCTGATGAAATAGTTTCGTTATTCATCAATGACAAATGATTCTTCATTCGTCAGGTATCTTTAATTAAAATGTAACCAAATAATAGAACTAAGCTGTTTTTGGTTAAGTAAAGCAACACATAAACAACTCAATATTTATACCAATATTGCACCTACCAATATTACAAAATGGACACAAATCTTTAGAACTATTATTACTCAAAAGATAAGAATTAGTAAAACAAAAATAGGAGAACCAGATATTATTGTAAAAGAAGACGAATTTTTAATTTACAAAATCATCAAAATAAAATAATACAATTATGAGTATTTGAAGGAATTGAAAGAACTAAAAAAAAAAATATTTGCACAGATTTGTAAGGACCAAACAGCTAATACCTTATTAAACTCATTCAGAAATAAGTACACCCTGGATCGATAATTTACTCAGACATGTTTAAGAGTTATGATCAAATTTATTTACGCCTAGAAATATGACATACCAAATAAACTATAGCCAAGAAATAATAATAGTTAACTTTATGAAACCTCAAACAAATTAAAATTTATCACACCAATAATATTGAAGCAACATAGCATGTGTTACAAGACATAATACCAAAAAGAAATTGGAATAAGGATGATTTACCAAAATATTTACTTGAACAAATTTGGCATAAACAAAATAAACAACGCCTTTGGAATGCATATATAGAATGTTTACAAAACAAATATGAAGATATCACATCAGCAAATTATATAAATGTAATCTTACGTAAGTTATTACGGCCTGAAAACTTGCGCAAGAATTACGAATCGACGCGAAATATTTCGCAATTTTCAATTACAGAATATTACGAAATACATACATAAAAAATTACGCAATATTATATCGCGATAATTCAAAATAAATCACAACAATACGCATTTAAATACCCCTGACGAGGACTATCGATAAAAATAGTAATTGGTAATAATCAGTTAATAATATTATTATTTTTAAACATTTTACAGGTTTTCACAATATTTTGCACGGTTTCGCAATTTAATATAAAATTTTTATTTTTTTTATTTATTATTATATATTATATTTTACATTTATTAGATATACATTTTTAATTAATATTACATACTTTATTATATATTACATATTATTTATACATTATTAGAAATATTTTAAACTACTTTTGCACTTCGTCGCATCTAATTCTATCACTATATACAAAAAACTAGCTCTACACACTTATTTTCACTTACTTCACAGTTAGTTATTATCTTCGCTTTTTTGTTTTTGAAAGTGTCAGAAGTCATCGTTGGAATGCGCAAGGTTTCAAAAAGTTGTTGTTTTTCTCGCAATGCCGAAATAAAATAAATTACATAATAAAAAAAATTTAAAAATAAACCAAAAAAACAAAAACAAAAAACATGAAACAAAAAAAAATTGTGCGAAACCTTGAAAGAACTTGCAAAAACTTGCAAAAATTAGCAAAAACTTGCACCCATTTCTCTAAAAAAGCGTTTTTGAAAATTTAGAAATTGCTTGAAGTGTGTTCTTGAAATTGACAGAAGTCGTTGTTGAAATGCGCAAGGTTTTGAAAAGTTGTTGTTTTTTATACAAAGTGCCGAAATAAAATAAAGTAATAAAAAATTTTAAAAATAAACCAAAAAAACAAAAACAAAAAACGCGAAAAAAAAATAAATGAAACCTTGCAAGAACTTGCAAAAACTAGCAAAAACTTGTGAAAACTTGTACCTACCGTATATTCCCGAAAATAAGCAACCAATTTTGGCCAAAAAATTACACGAAAAAACGAGGGTTGCTTATTTTCGAAATATTGAGTTTTTTGAAAAAATTGAAAAACGTACTAATAAAAAGTTGTCCAAATGACACCAAATTTTTATTGTAGGTGTATTTTTATGCGCTGAACAACTTTACTTAATCGACCTTTTAAAGTTTACTTAGTAGAAAAAAGTTTTATATGTAGCAACTGCTGACGCGTTTTTTTAGATTTTTGAAAAAAACAGGTGGTTGCTTATTTAGGGGGTTGCTTATTTTCGGGAATATACGGTATTTTTTTAAAGAAACATTTTTGAAAATTTAGGAAGTCATCATTGGAATGCGCAAGGTTTCGAAAAGTTGTTGTTTTTCTCGTGCCGAAATAAAATAAATTAATAAAAAAAATTTAAAAATAAACCAAAAAAAAACAAAAACAAAAACCATGAAACAAAAAAAAATGAAATGAAACCTTGCAAGAACTTGCAAAAACTTGCAAAAATTTGCAAAAATTTGTAAAAACTTGCACCCATTTTTCTAAAAAAGCATTCTTGAAATTTAGAAATTTCTGGGAGTGTGTTCTTGAAAGTGTCAGAAGTTATAGTTGGCATATACAATGGTTCGAAAAGTTTTGTTTTCTCGCAAAGTGCCAAAATAAAATAAATTAATAAAAAAATTTTAAAAATAAACCAAAAAAACAAAAACAAAAAACACGAAACAAAAAAATAAATAAAACGAAACCTTGTAAGAACTTGCAAAAACTTGCAAAAACTTGTGAAAACTTGCGAAAACTTGCGCTCATTTCTCTAAAGAAGCGTTTTTGAAAGTTTAGAAATTGCTAGAGGTTTGTTCTTGAAAGTGCCAGAAGTTGTAGTTGGTTTGCGCAAGGTTTCAAAAAGTTGGGTGTTTTTCTTGTAAAGTGCCGAAATAATAAAAAAATTAAAAAATAAATAAATAAACAAAAACAAAAAAAACGAACGAAACAAAAATAAAAAACAAAAAAGTAAAAAAAAAACAAAATAGAAGATTTAATTATAAACAAAAGATCTAATCTGATATTGTAGTACAGAATTTGAACATCATCAAACTATTTCGAAAAATTAGTCTAATGCGTGATCCAGGTTACAGATCTACTGATCTAGCTTGGTTTCCTAGTCCTAAAATATTTTGAAAAGGTTCAAAATATTTCGTAATATATTTCGAAATATTTCGAAATTACTTTCGTAATATTTCAAAATTTGATATTTTGAAATATTTTGAAATATATTACATATATGTTGCTTATATTACAGTTCGTAAGATCTTACGTAAGATTACGCTATTATAAATTTGCTGATGCATTGAACTCATTGAAGAATACAATATGAAGTAACCTTTATTAATAATCAAAAATAAACAAATAGAATAAACCAGAAATTATAAAAGTACACCTAAATGAACCAGCTAAAAAAGATAAACTAAACTTATAGAAAAAACTAAAGAACATCCTAAAGACAAGAACTACAAATCTGAACAATCCTGAAATTAAAATAAATAACTAATCTGGAAACTTTTATTTCAGAAAATGTGACTACTATAACTCAAGCCTTGATAAGATTAAATTACATCAATGCAGTTATATAATTGAATTAACCCTTGAAGAAATCCAACACGTCCAAGATTGGAAAAACAAAATAACTCAAGAAATGAAAGATAAAATAACCCAAAAAATTAGAATTGAACTCAGACTTGGACCTGATAATAAAAGATCTAATAATAGAAAAGAAAAAAATTCTTCAATAAATCAAAGAAAAACAAAAGAAACAAGGATATACCTGCAATATCTATAAAGAACCTGGACATACTATTATTACTTTTCTAAAATTAAATACTACAAATACCACAAATTTGGATATCATGCATGTGACTGTCTCAAAGCAAGAAATAATCAACAGATCAACAGTAGTACCAATGTGACTGTGTTAACCTCTAAATATTGTACTTACTATCTCTTAATACATCATGCAGGCAAATTTGCCTACAAAAACTAATTTTAATGTAATTGATAAAAAATAAGATAAGAGAGGTCTCTCTAAAAGATACCTTAATTAATTTGGTTAGACTTCATTAATATTGTAGTAAAATATCAATTGTATAAATCACATTACTAGTGATTAACACTAACTCGAATTTATGCCTATTGCGTATTACTGCATCACACATTATATTGATTGAATCTAAAAATTAATTATTAATTATTTAAATAAAGTTTAGTGCCTTTTTTCTAAATTTTATTATTCTTACGCTATGGTTTTACAAAAGGGTTGTTTGCTTTAAACTTTTTAAAAGCAATTTTTGGAATTACTTATTTATTAATTGTGGCAATCGATTTTTAAAAAAATATAAGTACATCTTTAAAATTTTAATATTTTACAACAAATGTTGGAGTTCTTGTCAATTCAAAAGCAAAAATACTGTTTAAATAGACTTGAGTATTATAAATATTTATAAATATCTGAAATTAGAATGATAAAATACATATGCCAACTAGCATTTTTAATAAAAGTATTAAATTGGAAATAAATTAGAAATAAATAAATTAAAAAAAATGTTTATTAATTTAAATTGAATTCAGGTTCACTTTAAATGAATATTTGTTCTTTAGTTTGTTATAATGCAAAGCAATAAAGAATTATCTGCTGACTGTTGAATCCTTATGATGTTTCAATTTTTTTACGTATACAAAAAGCTTCTTTACTAAATGAGATTTTGAAGATGGCAACTATAATAGTATGCTGGTATGAAAAATTAACTAATAAACCAATGCGATTATTCTAGATAATGCAAAAACAATTAACAAAGCAAGACTAAAGGAAGGGAAAAAGGATGTGGAAGTAATACAAATGCATTTGTGGTTATATATATTTGATATATACATATTGCACATATGTACATGTATACATACATACATATGTATTTTAAATATAAATATAATATTAATAAATATAATTTTTTATTGATTAATACTTAAGGTAAAGATTTAGTAATATTTTAAAGGTTCGAACATATTTAAAAAAAATTTTAAATATTAATAACTTAATTATTTAATTTTATTTTATAAAAATCAGTCAATTTTAAATTATGCTAAATTTTTATAAAGTATAATTAATGTTTATAATTTATAGTTAAAAATAACATTTAACCTTAATGAATATTATATTGAAATATTACATAAAGTTTTATAAAAAATTTTTTAAACCTATATATATATAACTTTTTGCAGACAAATTTGCTTGCGCCTATTTAACGCATTAAGAAATAAAACTACTGAACATGAGAATTACTAATACAGAATGTCTAGACTATTGAAAAAATATGTAAACCTCACTTGCAAATGTAATCTTAAAAGAATTATCCAAAGAAAAGAAGAACATGTCAATTGGGCCATATACAATGAACAGCGAGACAAACACCACTGCTATAGAAAATACAATAGACCAACTACCAAATAAAACCTATATTATATCAAAGGATTATTTACAAACCCATACTCATTGAAAATAATCTATAATGAAGAAACTCTCTACTGCAAAGGGTTATTCTGAAATGCATGAAGCTAGACTTTAATAACTGTAAAAGCAAAAAGTACTTTACATCAGAACTAGAACAAGGCAAGAAAACTATTTGCCAACTTTGCAAAAAGTAATATTACTCAAAGAATAGAAAGACATGATGGTATGCACTTTTGTAACAAAGAACATAAATTTGCCCAAATGATTTTTAATACAAACCCTGCAAACCTAATTCTAGAAAAATTAACAATCCAACAAACCATACTAGGAACAACACAAACATATCATACTATATTAACAAATCATGAATTAAAAGATTAATTAAATATATGGTACAGTACAAAAATAATACCAACAAATGGCATTATGAAGGCAAGGATTTCAAGAAAGCAGATAGTGAATATAATAATGATACAGAAATGAATGAAGACTCTAAACCTATCAGAACCAACTATTTTACTATAATCTATGAACGGAACCTTTTTAATGAGGAACTACAATTAGAAGAAAATAGTTATGAAGAATTAACAGATGATGATGAAAACCCTGAAATAAGACAAGCAAGACTTTTATCAATAAATCAAGATGTCAGAACTGATCCAATGACAAATATAGAATATGTAAAGAAATGGAAAAAGCTAAAGAACTTTTGAAAAAATGAAAACAAGGAAATGTATCACTTTGTAAAGAAGGATTTATGCCAAAAGAACAAAATGAAAAGGAATATTGCAAAGCCTGTCAAAAGGAAATCAATGCCAAAGCAATCAATCTCACTATCAAAAAAAAATTTGAAAGAATATACCTAGAAAATCTAAAGAAAAAACTCTAAAAAAAAATGTGTAAAGAAGCCCATAAAGACAATGAAAAGCATAAGGAACATGAATACCAAATAGACTATAAAGAAAATATTGAAAAAATCCTACAGACAAGAATAGAGCTTCGATCCTTAATCCGACAATCCAAATTGATCTTTAAATCTAAACAGAATCAGATATCCAGATCGGAGTTTTTACTCGGATTGGTCAAAGAACTTAAATAACGGATCTAAAGACGTGCTAAAAAGCTAGCTTTATATGTAATCTAATACGGATTCAATCCAGATTTAATAGGATCCGGATTGCCCGTCAAAAATAGGATCGAAGCTCTAGACAAGAATATCAAAAAGTGAAAAAACTGAAAAATAGAAGAATTATACGCTATAGAAGAATTATACGCTATATTTACAATAATAGCAGAACAACAATTCTGGCTTATGCAAGAAAATAAAGCTCTAGAAAGAAGAGTTAAAATCTTAGAACAATCAACTCTAGAACTTCAAAATGAAAACCAAAATTAAAAAGGAAATTGAAACACACCTAAAACTATATAAACTTTGAAGAACTTTCAGAAGATAATACTGAAATAAAATGCGCAAAACAATTCAAAATCATCAAAACAAATATAACAATAGATTCTAAACAATTAAATACAGTCAACCCTCAATAAATACAACCTGTAGGGACAAGCCTACAATATGCATTTAGAGAGGTTTGCATTTAAAAAGAGCCAATTAAATTGCAGCTTTAAAAATTAGATCTTTAAGTTTGTGTAACTTCTACTCAAAACTGTATACCTATTTCAAATACTAAAATTTGATTAGCTACGTGCATTTAGAGAGGTTAGTATAATATAAAATATTATTCAAAAGAACTTGTATTTATAGAATATAGAACGTGCATTTATCACTAATAACATCTTGTTGAAAAGATAAAACGTGCATTTAGAGAGGTATTGCATTTATGGAGGTTGCATTTATGAGGCCCGACTGTAAAATATTTATAAATATTTATAAATTATTAAATATCCAATATACCTATATTTAGTATTATTGTATAGTTGCTTATGATATGAATATCCAATTTTTTCCATATTGTATATCTGAAACCAAATCGGACTTTCAATCGTCAGACAACTATACAATAATGCTGTTATTAGTATAGGATTAGTTTATACTATCATGAATATTTTTCTGATCACATACTAGCTATAACATTTGATTGGCCAATTCTCGGCCAATCAAATTTTATATTTAGCATGTGATCAGAAAAATATTTACAATATTGAAAATCACTTATACAATAACTATATATTATTTAAAACATAAATATTTACATTGTATAATTAATATTATCTACTAATAAACTAAATGAATTAGAACAATAAAGAATTTTGAAATATCTTAACCATATTGAATGGAAAAATTATAAAAGGACTAAAAATTGAACCTTGAATCTGTATGCTTAAATATACATATGAAAAAGAAAAATACTTCAAGAAATACAAAAAGAAATACCAAATCTTGAGACAATTGTAGACTTAAACACATATGGGGTGATTTTAATAGAAACAGCCCATTTTTGCATATATTTTATTTTGAGATAATTGAGTTTAATCGTTTGTTTTAATTTTCGGACTGATTCAGAATTAATCAAATTTCACGATTTTTATTGGTTAAAGGTAAACAGGTGACTATTGAGTAATCTTGTGAATCTCGTGATATGTTAGCTCTACGCAGCCTTGTGTAATTTTTCTTTTACATTATTTTGATTTTTTATTATGCAAATCGACTTTCATTTATAATCGAAAAATATCAATCATATCAAAATTTATATGAATTGAATAAAAACCCATTTTTCAAAAAATTGTAAAAATGGGCTGTTTATATGTTGTAATTATTCCCAACAAGAAAATACCTGTAAACATTGTGTGTAGAAAGGAATCACCTGCTTAAACACCAAGTTCTATAAACCACAAGGACCTCAATTAAAGAAAACAAAAGCTCATACTTATAATATCAACCATATCCTAAAGCATTAGTATATGAACCCTAAGATATCTGAAGAAAGAAAATATATTGAAGAACTTACACAACAAAGAATTAACTATAGTTGTTTCTCTCTATAATCACCAAGTCTGTTGCACTCTATTTTGGTGATTGTATAGAGGTAAGACTATAAATAAAATACCTTATTATGGTCATGTGACCAAAGGCCAATAAGTAATATATTTGCACATATTTGCTAATAAACATTTTAATACAGTGGCCCAATTTGAATAAAACAACAAGGGTGTGGCGCCTTAGAGAAGTGGTCAAGGTGTCACTCCCCAAGCGGCAGGTTGACAGTTCGAATCCCACTGTTGACGCTTTGAACAATTGGCATGTGTTCGGTAACCATGTAGCTCAGATTGGTTGGGTTGCAAAAACCTGTTACCTTGGTTCCACCATATTGAATTGGAGCTACGGCGCAATGGTGTTATTGTTACACTGTAAAATCCAGGAAACCAGAGGAATGGAAACCCATTTGGCAAGTCCCGAATTAGGAGGTAATAGTAAAGATCTACAATGACACTACCAAAAGAAGGTGGGTGGTCGAGATCGGAATGAACCTAATAAGGGCAAGCGGCTTTGTCGCTAAATCCGTATCCGAAGTGGAATGGGACACAGAAGACAACGGTAGGCAATTGGTGCGAGGGTAAAGTAGCCCTTAAACTGATGATTTATTAAAAAGAGTTGGGGCCCCTTAATATCTGCGTTTGTGCAGTGCAACGGGTAGTAATAGGAAGAGCGTGGACCAGAGGGTTTAAATAGCCAATTCCCGTAGTTGGGTTGTAGGTATGGCAGCTAGTGTAAAACCTTCGGGCAGACTACTTAAATTAGGCACCAAAAGTGCATGTGTGGCTAGTTGTATCCTCATTCATGTAATAAATATTATGTCCTAATAACTCATAATAAAATCTCGGCCATAGTACCGGCCTTTAAAGTTTAAAAAATTTGAATAAAACAACTACCAGAGTGTTTGACTCAATGAAACGATTCTAAAGAGTCCAAACCATCCAAGTTTAATTACAAAATACTAAAATTATTAAGGATTTTTCACTTAGATGTTTAAATTTAATCAATTTTTAAATATGTAAAGTGATACAAATCCTTAATGATCTCAGGAGTGTGTGATTCGATTTTAACGATTTTGAGCTTATTAGAATTATCTCATTAAGATTGACATTTTGGTAGTTGCTTTATCCAAATCTGGTTATTGGATCAAAAATTATTTGCTATCAAACCTTTAAGAAGTTTAATAGATAATTTAAATATATGAATATAAATATTGGCCATTTAGATTTTATAATTCGTATTTAGCTAAAATTTGGTGACTATAATGAGGGTTTTTTTATTAATAAAATTGTTAAAAAATCAAATTTTTATAGTGATAGTAATTATAAGCGATTTGTGACTATGTTTTAAGTCCATCACACAAAATTGGGTGCTTAAATAGAGGTGTGACTATATGGGGTGTAACTATAGGGAGGTTTGACTATATATATAATTGATTTAAAAACAGAAAGTATCACTTCTATTTTCAAGAATCTGAACAGCTCTTCAGATTTATTAATATTCTTCAAGAAAAAGAACCAGTCTCAAAAACATAAGTTTTGCTACTGGTGTAGTTGCAAAAGTGAACAGTAGGAGAATACAAGAGACAATACATTCAAAAAGAATATAGATCCTCAATTAGCTTTATAATCTGAAAACAAATACTAACGGCAAACAGCAAAACTCTTTGACTTTAGACCATATAGTCATACAGACTTCCAATATTATTTTAACAAGATACCAACAATAAAACAACTATTAACAGAAAAATACAATTCATACTTCCAACTCAAATAAATTGAATGAACCTAGAAAATACGAACAAAAGAAATTTCTAAGAAGTATTACAAAAGACTATATTGACCTCCAAAAATCTAATCAAGACTACATTCTTGAACAAATACTATCAAGAGAAAAATTAAATATACAATTACAAAATCTCCTTAACCAAATAAAAATTCAGATCCAGACACAACAAGGACAGTTTACATTAATTAAAGCTTACAAAAACTACTAATATTCATTTCTTCCAAAAGAGCAACAGTAATCTACAAAACAATAAACAACAACAGATTAGCTAAATTGTAATACAGAGAAAATATCTATCACAAATTAGAAAACTTGTAGAATTCTATATTGCAGAAAGTAACCTAATAGAATACTAGTTTAATCCAAAGAAACTAAGCCTAGTACAATTCCACAATTATATTAAACCAACAATTGATCAGCTACTCAAAGTAACTTACAAAAAGAAAATAAAGTATAATTATAAACTAACAAAAATTGAATGAACCTAGAACAATTAATAACCTTAGAACAAAAGCCAAAAGAAAGCTTGATAATAAAACTCGTAACTTTGACTGTATTATTAGACAAACTTGCAAACACCTATAACAATTATTATCTACCAAGCATAGTAGCAGAAGTAACTATTATTAGATATTTTGAAGAAAAATTTAAAAAAGAACGTCTATTAAGAAAAGAAATAGAATCATTCTTAAACTCTCCCAAACTTAAAAACAGAGAAAATGTTTGACTATTTTGTGAATGAATTATTAACTTTAATCACAAAAATTATCTAAAGGACTCTTGTTGAAATTAATATATTCTAAATAAAGTGAATATTACGACAACCTACAAGAATCAGAAACCAAAGGACACCACAATTTTCAAAAATAGAAAAAGCATATTTAAATAGAACATTATTAGCATTAGAAGGAGTATGAAATATTTAAAAAAATGATCAAGCAACATCTATAATATTCTCAAACACAGGATTAACCCAAGCAACTCAAAACTATCTATTAAAACATATTAACAACTAGTATTAGAAACTACAACTGCTAGAAGAAATCCAAGAACTGGTAATTTAAAAAAAATTGGAACACCAATAATTGTTGAAGCAATAGAGATAATACTTCAAACAGCATTTGGACAATACACAGTATATTATGCTTATGACCAGATTAATAATAAAAGATTAGAACTACCAACAGAAATCTTTAATAACTTTTAGAAAACAAGAATTTATTATATAAGGAAAATAGTCTCATTACTTGAGGATTATAAATTAGAAATTGCAAAAGAAATACCAACACTTAAAACACCAAGACTAAAAGAATATTTTAGAATAGTTGTAATATCAATTTCGATAAACCAAGAAATACTTGAAGAAAGAATAAAAGAAATCTTAACTTGAATAATAGAAGGAGAAATAGTTGATAAAATAACTGAAACTCTCACATATATTAACAATACAAAGTGGACCAAATTATAAAAGCAATACCATTAACTAATATTATATACTGTAGATGAACTATCTTACACTATCAGTATTAACTTACAATCAAACAACAATGTATTTTATAATTCTATTTGAACACACTATATTGCTTGTAGCAATTTGTTATATAATAAAATTAATTAAAGAAGGAATTATTGAAGCCTATACTATTAAGTTAGCAACTCAATTTAATGAACGAAGAACAAAGTAGAACATTAGAAAAATTAAGACAATTCAGATCCAATTTCAAGACTACCAAAGAGCAAAAAACAAAAAAAGATACTCACAAAACAAAGAAATTTTGGAATCAAGAAGAGTAGAAAAAATATCAAAAGATATTTGGAATACACTCAATACCTTATTGAACAAACAAATTCCACAAATAACCCAATATTAGGAGCAATCCTATTAATACTCGAAGAAGCAAAAAGTATAGCAAGAGAATTCTACTCTCATAAACTAGAATACAATAAACAAAGATCTCAAAATATACTAGCACATATCACAATACGAACAGAAACCCTGTATTCAGAACTAACAGGAAGAGAACTTGTAAAAAAAAAGAAAAACAAAAAAATATTTATAACAACTTTCTAGATAATACACTAGTGCTTGGATCCGGATTACAAAATCCGGATGTATCCGGATATAAAAAGGATAACGGATTATATTTTTGCAAAGCGGATAATAAATCCGGATTTTTATTTTAGCTGTTATAAATCCGATTTTTTATCCGGATATTATATGCTAATCAACATCAGCCAATCAGAGAAGTAACGTGAATTTATCAAAAACGTATTTTAAATTCTGGAACATCTAAAAATTTTCTCGTTTCCGAAATCTTTTCTGCTTCGTCCGGTAAATTACCTAACTCCCCAAAACTACATCACTATCTCTAGGCTGAAGGTTTAAAAATAGCGATGCAGCTTCCAGAGAGTTATGTAATTTACTGGACGAAACGAAAAGATTCAGGGGAACGAGAAAATTTTTGGATTTATAATAATAACTGTAAAGCAGGATATCTATCCGGATATCCAATTAGATATATGGATTCAGGCATTAATTTGATTCACATAGTTAAAATGTTCGACACGTTGAATAACATAATTTGGATCAACATGTCAAGCTTTTCAATTCTGGCCGGCATCATTTAATAAGAAAAAAATTTTTGAAATTACAGCCATTATAATAAATTCCGGGATACCTAAAAATTTTCTCGTTTACTGAATCTATTCTGTTTCGTCCGTTAAATTACCTAATTCTCCGGAAACTACATCAAACCTTCAGTCCGGAGACAGCAATGTAGTTTCCGATAAGTTAGGTAATTTACGTACGGAACAGAAAAGTTCGAGAAAATTTTTGTAATAGCTGTAAATCCGGATACAGTCCGGATTATAAACCGGATAACCAACACATATCCGGATATAAATTCGGATTAGAGAAAGTGAAAGAGAATATCTATCCGGATATCCGGTTTAGTATCCGGATCCAAGCACTATAATACACAAGCACAAATTTTAGGAATAAAGAAAAGACTATTATCAGATTCACCAGAATTTTGCAAAATATTTGAAGACAACCCAGAAATAGAAAAAACAGAATTCTATTATGGAGACTACAAAAATTAATTTACAATATTACTATTCAACTTTCACCATTTAATACTGCATCATTTGGATGCTATCGATAATATATTAGTTGCTAAAGGAGCAAGAGATAAATATATATTTGAAACAGAAAAAAGCTACAGTTCTACATATGCAGAAATAAATAAACTCAGCCAAGAATTCATATATAAAATGAATAAAGTTAGAAAATTTAAAAGAAGAGAAAAAAAGTCTTGAAAAAGCTACAAGCAAAATAATAGAAAGAATATTATCAGTTAAAAAGCTAAAAAGATCAAGATCTTACACAGTCTAAATGAATATTAAAGAAATAACTATAATAGAAGAACTAAAAGAAGAATATTTCAAAAGAACAGGAAGGAGAATAGAAGAGTTTGGATATTGTACAATCACATCTAACAAAAAGAAAAAGAACCAGAATATTTAGAATATAACAAATTATACAAGAAACTTGATTATCCACATTCTATAATAATCAACAATATAAGACAATATCTTATCAAAAGTAAAGAAAAGCCTGCTAACAATAGAAAAGAATACCCAGGAGAAATAAACATTTACAATTGTTACTCAGACAACCATTGCTAAAGTAAATTAAACATAGCAAGAAGTATTTTCAAACAGTAGGACTAAATCGCACCACTGGTGTTCAACACCAGTATGCAGTGTAATGTGAAGATCAATATCAAAAAAAAAAACAAAAAAAAATAAACAAAAGTTAAAGTTGATAAATGTTGAGTTAGAGTTAATAGTTAGGGTTAGGGTGAGGCATAGTATATAGTAAAATTTTGCAAGGGGGGTTTTTTTTTTAAAAAAAAGGTGGTTTTATAGATAAAATTTTGAGTTAGAAGGTATTTTTTTAAAAAAAAATAAAAAACAACAAAAATTTTATGTTACACCTGATCTTTACGTTACATTGCATTTAAAAAATTTGATTAGAGAAAATCATTGTGGTGTTGAGCACCAGTAGTGTGATTTAGTAAAACCGTTTTCAAATTACAAAGAACAAGTTTATCAACCCTACCTAGGACACGAAATAGAGATAGTATTCACAAATAGCTTATATATGGATATAGTAGAAAGAATTATCCTAAATATCAAAAGAGATTGATTTCAACAAGAAATAGAAAATACTACTGATAACAATACATTTTAATATAACTTTTAAACTTAGATATCTCACATTATAATACCCAACATTAATAGGATTCATATTATTAGTTATAATTATAGTATCAATACCTATATTATTAGTTTATTGGATAAAAACAAACCCCTACAAAGACATAAATGAGTTACAACTCTCAACCAACCAATAATTACTGATCACAGTATTTTAGTACTCTAGCAATAACAAGAAAAATAAAACTAAAACTAAAATATATTAGACCAGAGTATTTATTTGAACAATACTATCTATTCCTAGTAAAACCAAAAGATTTAGGAGAAACTAAGTACATCAAAAGGAACAAAAAAAAAGAACCCGTAGAATCTTTATATAGATCTTTAGAAAAACTCAAATCAGACTTAAAAGCAGAATTATTTGAACTAGCATTAAAATACGAATCCAAAAATAAAGAAACACTCAACATATATAACTGCTATGAAAATGAAGAATACTGGAAAATAGTAAACACAATTAGAGATATTACTCTAACAATAGAATATCAAGACAGATCTTATCCATATTACCAAGGACAAGTAGAAAAGATAAACAAGAATGACTGCAAAACTCTTATTTAAAATTTATTGCAGAATTATATAAAAAACAAGTAGGAATTTGGATAGCAATACATAACTGTAGAAACCTACAAAGAACTCGAGAAATACCATGAACAATACTGGGAATGAGAATCTATATCAGTACTGGAACAACCCTTACAATGAAAATGAAATAATATCATTTCTACCAGAATGAAAAATGACTCAACTAATACTATTCACAGAAGTGGATAGTGAAACATGCATATTATTAACTCAAAGAACAAATCCAAACAAAGACTTTTATTTGAAATTAAACGGACCAAGAGGAAAAGAAATTCATGAAAGAATGAAAATATGGATACATGTGTAATAAGAGAATGTTTCGAAGAATCAGAAATTGTATTAAGAAATGATAAACTATTAAAAATATTTGAAGAATCATCCTATTCAACCAAGGAATGGAAAGCAGAAAACTGCCTACAAAAAGAAGCAAGCCATATAGTAACCTTAGCAATTTATATACACCCACTGGAAGAACTGCCAAAACATACAGAACCACAACCTTAGGACCATGGCATTTCTACAAGATAAAAGATTTGTTAAAACATCGAAATGAATTAGTACCGTACTTGAAGAAAATATAGAATTAATAGATGGAAAAATAAAAGTTTACGAACAAGAAATTTTGGAACTACCTATAAACGCACAAAGTTAGAAGAATTAAAACTTAAAATGGAAAAACAACCACAGAAAATCCAAGAAACTCTGAACTTCTTAAACGATATAGAAATAGAAATACCAGAAGAAGAAATAACTGAAATAATGACGAACAGTTCACTGTAATGGAACTAAACTTTGGAAACTTTCCTCATTCGAAATACAAACTTTAATTAAATACAAAAAGAAAATCCAAGAAATAATTAGACCATTTCGAAGAATCGAACACAGAATTCAAACAATTGAAAAATTATATAAAGGATTAAAATACTTACCCATATTCGACAAAATAGAAAGAAAGATAATAGCCCAAAAATTCGGAGAAAATCCAACAATAATGGATTTGTCTACAGAAAATACAATATTACATAAATTCCGGAACACAAGATTTAAATTGGAAATTTACAAAAGTTCCACAAATAAACTAACGTACATCAAGCTCCGCCCATCTAAAGATCAAACACAGACAGATCGCCGGAACACAAACCTGGGAATACTTTCAGAAGAATTATCCGAAATTACCCCTAATTTAGAAATAACCGGCAACACAGAATCCGACCACACTGTGCAATATTATAGCCATCTCATGCGACACAAGATATAGGAACAAGTGTTAAATCGAATGCGAAAATGTAACATGTGAAGTTTCAATATGCATTCACACCTTTGCTTCGCCATATGCATAACCAATAAAATGCAAGTTTTTGCGTACGAACATCATTTAATTTACCACATAACCATACACTGTGAAATTTTCAATATCACTCCGTTCCTGGTATAAATTTTGTATGCATATGTGAAATACAAAAAGAAACCGATAGACATACATATAAATAAAGTTGGCGTAAAATAAATTGTATCGGCATCTTTTTTTCATATTTTAGCCATGAACCCAAGTGGCGAAGAATTTTTTTATTATTTTTTTGACCCAACTGCCGAAGAACTTCTCGAACTTGGAGGGAAATATCAAAAATCATCCGATATGGGTTTGGTTGATGGAACATATAATGTTGGATATTGTTATCACTATGGAATTGGAGTTGAAAAAGACGAGCTCAAGGCTTTCGAATATTACCAAAAATCAGCCAATATGGGTTCTATTGATGGAACATTTAAAGTTGGATATTGTTATACATATGGAATTGGAGTTGAAAAGGACGAACGCAATGCTTTCGAATATTATCAAAAATCAGCCAATATGGGTTCAGTTGATGGATCACATAATGTTGGATATTGTTATCGATATGGATTTGGAGTTGAAAAGGATCAACGCAAGGCTGGTGAATATTATTATAAAGTTGCAAATTATTATATAAGAGGAATTAAAGTTGAAAAAGACGAACACAAAGCTTTCGAATGTTATCAAATCTCAGCCAATATGGGTTCTGTTGATGGAACATATAATGTTGGGCATTGTTATGAATATGGAGTTGGAGTTGAAAAAGACGAGCTCAAGGCTTTCGAATATTATCAAAAATCAGCCAATATGGGTTCTATTGATGGAACATATTATGTTGGATGTTGTTATGATTATGGAATTGGAGTTGAAAAAAAACGAGCTCAAGGCTTTCGAATATTATCAAAAATCAGCCAATATGGGTTCTATTGATGGAACATATAATGTTGGATATTGTTATCAAAATGGAATTGGAGTTGAAAAGGACAAGCTCAAGGCTTTCAAAAATCAGCCAATATGGGTTCTGTTGATGGATCATATAATGTTGGATATTGTTATCAATATGGAATTGGAGTTGAAAAGGACGAACGCAATGCTGGCGAATATTATTATAAAGCTGCAAATTATTATATAAGAGGAATTAAAGTTGAACACAAGGCTTTCGAATGTTATCAAAGATCTGCCAATATGGGTTCGGTTGATGGAACATATAATGTTGGGCATTGTTATCAATATGGAGTTGGAGTTGAAAAAGACGAACACAAGGCTTTCAAATATTATCAACAATCAGCTAATATGGGTTCTGTTGATGGGACATATAATGTTGCACATTGTTATCAAAATGGAATTGGAGTTGAAAAAGACGAATACACGGCATTTGAATATTATCAAAAATCAGCAAATATGGATTCTGCGCTTGGAACATATAATGTTGGATATTGTTATCAAAATGGAATTGGGGTTGAAAAAGACGAGCTCAAGTCTTTCGAATATTATCAAAAATCAGCCAATATGGGTTCCGTTGGTGGAACGTATTATGTTGGACATTGTTATCAATATGGAATCGGAGTTGAAAAGGACGAACGCAAGGCAGGTGAATATTATTATAAAGCTGCAAATTGTTATTTAAGAGGAATTAGAGTTGGAAATGACAGATGCAAGGCCTTCGAATATTATCAAAAATCAGCTGATATGGGTTATGCTGATGGAACATATAATGTTGGATATTGTTATCAATATGGAATTGGAGTTCAAGAGGATAAGCACAAGGCCTTCGAATATTATCAAAAATCAGCCAATATGGGCAATGATAATGGAATGTATCAAGTTGGATATTGTCATGAAAATGGAATTTTAGGAGTCAACAAGAACTTAAAGAAAGCTTTCGAATATTACTTGAAGTCCGCCGAAGCTGGCAATTCTGATGGAATATGGAAAATAGCTGTTTTTTGTTATCACTATTACGACGTGATCGAAGAAGCGTCAAGGGTTCAAGACAAGTATAAAAATTGGATTAAAAAGGATGAAAATGAGTTTCATGTTATTCTTACCTATACATCACGAAATCCTAGATATGGAGAATGTGGACTTTGTGGAAAATATAACACAAGTAAAGCGTGGTGTCTTGTATGTGATCCCAATTTAATGATTCAAGGATGGACATGTGGGAATAAAGAAATTGATGATTGTCTTAAAAAGTTCCAACTTAGAACTTTTGAGTATGAAAGTATGATTGAATGGATTCCATTTGATAAACTATATAATATCAAAAAAATTGGTCAAGGAGGATTCAGTACTGTATTTTCTGCTATATGGATATATGGCAATCGAAAGATTAATGAAATCAAAGAAACCAATTATGACAGTAAATATATAAGAACACGTGAACTATCTAGTACCATTGCTCTTAAGACCTTAACTGGATCTAAAGAAAACCCACTGGAGTTTTTAAAAGAGGTAAGTTAAATCATACTTAATTTAATTAGAAATACAGTACAATAAATTAATACTGTATATATTTTATTTAAAACTGTAAAGTTTGATAATTATATGAAATGTAGATTGTATGGTAGTAAACTTAAAATACATGGATTGACTCAAAACATGGAAACAAAAGAATATATGATGATATTTCAGTATGCCGACAATGGAAGCCTTTATACTTTTTTAAGAAATAATTTTCAACAGCTTACTTGGAAGATTAAATTAATATTGCTTGTAGAAATTGCATATGATTTATACAATATTCATAAAGCAAGTTATATTCATATGGACTTTCATAGTGGAAATATTTTGCAAGACGGTAACATTAATGAAAATATGCATTCTTATATTTCGGATCTAGGATTGTCTAAAAAAATAGATGAAAAAAACTCAAATGGGATTTTTGGTGTTTTGCCATATGTTGCACCAGAGATTCTAACAGGTAAAAATTTTACACAGGCAGCTGATATTTATGCTTTTGGAGTTATTATGACAGAAGTATCAACCGGACAAAGACCTTTCGATGGATATGAATTTGGTACTGAACTTGCGATAAAAATCTGTACCGGTTTTCGACCTGACTTTGCACTCGGTACTCCGGATTGTTATATTGAATTAGCTAACCAATGCATGGATTCAGATCCGTTTAAACGACCTAGTGCTTATGATATTTGGAAAAATCTTGGGAGATTTTTTAAATTCTAAAAAGATCACCAAACAATTTTTAAAAGCAGATGGTGTAAAACCTATTCTAGAGCCACAAAAGCACCCGGATCACATGTACATGAGCAAGCTCATCAACACGCGGGAAATCTCCAATGCATTATCAAAAGGTAGTAAACCAATGGATGTAGATATTCCATTTATATAAAAGTTACTCAATATTAGATATATTGTATTTTAAACAGAATCAATTATTTATAAAAAGAAATAATAAAAAGTAATTTTTTTACTGTACCAGGAACGGAGTGATATGTAATATTACGAAGTATATGGTCATTGTGGCATTTTTAGTGATGTATGTCCGCAAAATCTCATAACTAATTGGATAATGCACTAAACGCAGTAAAAACGTGAATTTATTCACTTAAACATCACGAATATGCGTCGCATGGACTTTATTTATGTAAATCCCGTGAATAAATAATCAAGGAGCCACAAATATCAAGGCTAAGTAATATTCACTAAAATATGACTCATGTGATGACTGCAAATAATCAAAAAGCCACAAATATCAAAGCTAAGTAATATTCGCTAAAATATGACTTATGTGGTGGCCGCAATATGGTAAATCTCTATGATGTGCCCGCGTTAAAAACGTTCTGATTGGCTTGCTTATGCATACATACAAACATGAATGTTGTCAAGAAAACCGGATTTGGAGTTTTTTTTTGCCTTATGTTGTCACGAGATAAATTGATCTCTCCGAAGTTAAAAGTTTAATTGCGCTGTAAATCCCGTGAATAAATAATCAAGGAGCCACGAATATCAAGGCTAAGTAATATTCACTAAAATATGACTCATGTGATGACCGAATAATCAAAAAGCCACAAATATCAAGGCTAAGTAATATTCGCTAGAATATGACTTATGTGGTGGCCGCAATACGGTACAGTAATAATTATTTTTACGCACGTCCGTAAAGATGTGCAAGAATGCTAGTATATTTAAAAAAATTTTGATAAAAACAAATGGCAAATCACAACCACAGGTGTTTTTAATCGAAATGCCCATAAAAATTATGTTAAGGTATATGCCGATCATTTAACAATAACTTAATTGTATCGCTGACAAAAATATCTATAGTAAGCACCAGAGATGGCACCGAAACCTTTTTTGGCGATTCCGAAAGTTTCGGGTTTCGGATTATAGCTTCCGAAACCTTATCCGAAACTCGAAACCTCAACCGAAACCCGAAACCTCGACCAAAACCTCGAAACCTCAACTGAAACCCCAAAACCGCCAAAACATATTTGTTTATTCTCTCCAAAGTTGGCGCTGAAACCCTTTTGTGCCAAATCCGAAAGTTTCAGGCTTCGGATTATAACTTCCGAAACCTTATCCAAAACTCGAAACCTCATCCGACACCCGAAACCTCATTCGAAACCCGAAACCTCATTCGAAACCCGAAACCTCACCTGAACACCAAAAACTACCCAAACTTCCATTTATTGTATTAATGTATTATATATCTCTTTCAAATGCACTGATGTATGCTATGTATCTCTTCAATATACGTTAATTGCATTGATGTATGTTATATATCTCCTTAAAGAATACAATAAAATTTAAATATCCAGCAATATTTGGACCGAAATGCATCCAACAATTTATTGCATGCGTGCAGTCCTTTTTGTTGTTATGATTCGCAAAGTATAACATGAAAGGTATAATTTCGGAGTTTATATTCTGACAATCAAGGTTGCTTTTGCAAGCATCAGTTTTTTTACTTACTACGTAAAAACTGGATACAATATCAAGTAATAATAAGTAATTAATACGTCCATATCTACTAATGATAGAATTAATAAGTTACCGCAGAATTAAATCAATTGTTGGTATCAAAAGTCATCAAATACTTATCGATTCATCATTGGCAATTTTTTCTATCACCCTAGAATATTGAAATCAGTTGTAATAACGGTATGATATTAAAAATAAAGTTGACCAACTTTAAAAAAAACCCCGAACAAACCGAGGCAGTAAAAAAAACATAATTAAAATATGATCTATATAAAGTTATAATAAGTAATTCAAAAAAAAACAATTTGTTATAAGCCTTTGTTACAAAGCATGTACGTACGTACATGCTAAAAAATACAAGTTTCATTCAAAAATATATATATATATATTATAAACATATGATAAGTAAACAACAATATTCATAGTATATATCAAACTAACTAATTATTACATTTAATAACCCCAGACTATACCCATCCTTAAATAATTTTTCCGTTCCTGGTTTTGCGTGACAGCGTCGCGCAGCCCTTATTTATTAATATTTACATTAAGTTATTTTTGATTTTTTTTGCATCGATATGTATGTATACCGCATGTCAAGACTACGATAATAATTAGGGTTGGCATATGATTTAAATCACGATGATATATCGCTGTTTTTATTTTAAATTAATTTAAAGCAGATTTAATTCATTTATTATTGTACTTTGGTAGCAAAAGTTAGTATAGAATATAAAATAATTGGATTACATAATAAAAGTCAATGCTTTAAATCATTTGTGAATCATTTTTAAATCATTTAAATAATGATTTTTGCCATCCCTAATAATAATGCTATAAGATTTCTTCTTACGATAAAAATATGATTCTTCCCACAGTACTTTACATATTTAGATGAATTGTCTAATGATTTTATAATAAATATATTCAGTTAGAGCGATTATCATAACGAATATTAAATCATAATACATTACTTGCCTACATATTTTAATATTTATATTTAAACACGAACAGTTCGTCTATTCCACAGACTAATTAAGTATTTTTAGGGTGTTCATATCCGTATAAGTCTTATACATAAACATTGAAATTTATTACACCTTGAAATCATATAGTTCAAACGTGATATCTGAATTGTTATACCCATACGGCTTGGATAAATTGCTGTGTGCCACTGCACATGGGCGTACCGAAAGCTTATACAGACCAGAAACAGTCTTTTAGAAATAAAGTGAAAAGCATTGCATCTGCAATTTTTCATATTGCATTTAATTGTTTGACATAATCCAGCAATTTTACTCAATTAAAAATCCAATAAATTCACAATTCAATTTTTAAGGATTAATCTTTTTTGCACAAAAAATTTTAATAAACCAATATATTTTTAAATATAATCTTATAGATGCATACTAAGTCGGAAATGGTATACTAACATAATTGAGAATCATAAAAATAATTAAATAAATATGCCAGTTTATGCTAAAATTGACTTATGCTAAAATTTTATATTTGATATAAAATTTTAAAATTTTTTGGAGTTGTTAGCCTTTTTTAGAGTAAGAATTTTTATGGATTAGTGTTATTATTTTCAAAAGAATATATATGAATTCAGTAAAAATAAAAATCCATAATTTTAGATAAGCTAATCATAGCAAACATTTTTATTATTCACTAATAATTAAAATAGCATTACTCAACTGGTGATATTTTATTATTTTCAAACACAACTATTTGTACCAATAATTATTCGAATCTTTGCGAAATTCCAATTTAGGAATTTTCGTTAAAACAAAACATAAGCTGTGAAAAAAAAAAATATATCGTTCCAGATAACAATCATAGCTTATAAAAAAAGATTATACCATCCAAATCAACTATTATCACTATTTTCGGTCACAAATTTCGTCAATATCTAATCCCAAATATTATTTTTCAAACTCTACCCATTGAAGAATAACTTAGGTGGATTTTAATGCAATTAGCACTTGCAATTATTAAGTTAATTATAAATCAGTCATTATGAGATATAAATAAAAAAAATAATAAGCAAAATTTTGACTTTTCTTCAATAATAACTACAAAAGTACTGTATAACTTTTTGAGTCCCGTGTCTTATGATTCGAATATTGAAGATCTACGTTAGTAAAAGAAAGGAAATCGCTATTAAATGGAGAAAAGTCTTTATGTGAGTGTTGGAATGTAATAAAAAATTCAAACTTTTCACATAGCTCGAATTTAAATATTGGTACTCATACTTTCAACACAGTAATCAACGTCTTGGCAATTTTTAGAGCGAAAGATATTTTTCTACTTTAAAAAAAAATATCTCAAGAATTAGGATTCAAGAAAATCTACTTAATTTCTGTCGCTGTAAAAAATTAAGCTTGTTCTTGTTGGAGAAACAGTTTACAGTTCATATATACAAGAATGTGAGGCACATTTTACGAGACAATTATAAAAATAATTTATTGTTTAAAAAGTTTTTTTTTTATGAAGCTTTTATTTGACATAAAGAATTTATTCATTCAAAATTTAAAAAATTCATATTTTAATTTATAATATTTATGATAAATTTTTAAGAATTCACCGATTGCAAAGTAATATATATTACTCCTAAATTTACAATTACATATGTCAATTACGAAGCGACATAAATTTTAAACATAAATTGAAAAATGACGAAAAATGTTATGCTTACCAATACCTACAGCAACTCGGAGGATACAATTTAGAATCGATCCAGGACCAATTCTTCAATCCTCTATAAAATTGAACACAAACAACAGTATGCACACGTACTACGTACACTAAAAAGTTTACGTAATACTTAGCACTCAAGAATTGTGTCGACAGAATTTTGCAAAATTTGCCTATGAAACAGCACTAAAAAAAGTCCATTTATAATTTAATATTAAGCTTTACTTTAAATCCCTGTCTAACTCTAACCTAACCCCCAACTTGATTCTAATCTCTAAATCAGTTTGATGCAGGCCGATGACGATAAATCTAAGCAATATGATCGATAAAACCTTGCAACATGCCTGATATATATCATGATTGGCGTATACTTAACATGCATAAAATTGGTGAAGATTATTATTCGGAAAGTTTTATAACCCCATTCACACTATTAAGATTTCTTAATATGTATATGCAAAGAGGAGTTTAAATTCCGTAGTGTATGCACAATACGTCAATTATATATAGTTCTATATTTAGGGGTCGGTTAAAGCGGAGTCAATATATGATCAACATACTGCATAAATTGAATTCTTGATATCTATATATAAGAATCCTTCTAACTGCATCAAAAAGGTACCCCTAACCCTAACTAAATTTCACTCCGCTTTAACCGACCCCTATATTTAGAAGTTACAAAATTAGCCAAAAATTTCGAATTTTATAAAATACGTAAATAGGATTTAAAGTGATAAAAGTCTTTTCAGGCATTTAGTAAATAAGGTATCAGAGTAATCAGAGCGGCATCGTAGTACGTAAGACCGTCTGTATTTCTTGTGCACGTGATATTAACGTTATTCTGTCCGGCCGTTTTCTCGACGTACTGAGACAGCCGTGGTTATTGTTGTCTAGTGTCCCAACATATCGTAGTTGCTGTTTGTTGATAGAGATTACTTCTAAAGTACCGACAATCGAAGCATTGGTTTATCCACTCACCAAATATAACACACCTCATTCGATACGGCTGTCTGGATTTTGTTGGTTTGGGTTGGTTGGATTTAGGTTGTCCTGGAAGACACCGGTTTCGGCCTTTCATTATTTTGAATCATTAGCCGGAAATTAAGATTTTTAATTTTAATTTGCTGTATTTTTCAAAGTTTCACGTCACACATAAAAACAGTATAACACTTCTTTAATAAATGGCTTTCTCCATTGATAACTATGATATCTTTAATTATATTACAATGAGCGTGAAGATGAAATTAATCTTGAGATTTCATATTTAAAATTGGGTCACTATGTTGACTCACTGGATCAATTTAATTTTATTTCAGATAACAATTCTAACAATTTAACCGCATTAATTCTCCGTGGAATAACTTATTCTAAGTTAGAAAAATATGAAAATGCACTTTCAGATGCACATAGATCATTAGAAATCGAGCCAACTAGCCTAAGCTCTTTTATTTTGCGTGGTGAAACGTACTTTATGTTAGGAAAATTTAATGATGCTCTTATAGTTTAAATAAAGCATTGGAGATAAATCCGAATAATACATAAGTGTTAACCATGAGTGGTGAAATTTATTAGAAATTCCAATTATATGGTAAGGCTCTTCAGTGCTTTAAAATTTTATCGGAAATTGATCACAGTAATATTGAATCATTAATGCATTCAAATAATGCACTTCAAAAACTTATAAATACATTACTATTTCATGGAGAATCATTTTATTCACTAAAACAATATGATAAAGCCCTTTTATACTATAATAAAGTATTAAAAATTGATCCTTTTAATTTGATTGCATTATCTTTTCGTGGGAAAGTGCATTATTCATTAGGCCAATATTATAAGGCATTCCTGGATTTAAACGAAGCATTAGATATTAATCCACTTGATATGATTACATTACTTTATCGTGGAGAAGCTTATTTTAATCATGGTCATTATGATAAAGCACTTTCTGATCTTGAAAAAGTTTTAGAGCAATATGACAAAGATTTATATAACCTTGGAATGTCCTTAGAAATTAAATCAAATTATACAAATGCATTAATCTTTCAAGCAAAAATTTGGTTTAATCTAGAAAAATATAGTGACACAATTCAATTTTTAAGTAAGGCCTTAGAAATTGACCCAAAAAATAAAATTATATTAACCCTTCGTGGAGGTGCCTATTTTTATTTGAATCAACATAATGATGCGATTAGAGATTTAAATCAAGTTTTGGAAATAGAACAAAATAATGCTACTGTAAATTTTTTGCGTGGAGAGGCTTTCTACTGTCTTGGACGCTTTCATGAAGCATTAGTAGATTTTAATGAAGCATTAAAAATTGAACCAAATAATATTGATATGTTAATTCTTCGTGGTGAAGCTTATTTGAATTTAGAACATTATTATAATGCGCATTCAGATTTCGATAAAGCAATAGAGATTTTACCAACAAATGTGACGGCACTAATGTTTCAAAGTAAAATTTACTTATCTTTAGGATTACAAGAAGATTCATTGACATGCATGAATAAAATACTCGATATTGAACCAAATAACCCGTTTGCATTATTTTGTCGCAGTAAAATTTGGTTTAGATTAGAACAATATAATAATGTTCTTAATGATTTAAGTAAATCATTAAAAATTGAAACAGATTTTGTGCCAGCATTAATTGTTCGTGGAGCAGCCTATTTCAGCCTAAGAAAATATGATAAAGCTCATGAAGATTTTAGCAAAGTATTCGAAATTGAACCGAATAATGAAACTACAGTAAACTATTTAATAGAAGCCTTTAATGGATTTGATTTCACTTCATTGAAATATTTCATGATAAAAAGTTCTAAAAAATTTGAAATGAATAATATAACAGCAATTATGCTTTGTGGAGAAGAATTTTTTATACGTGGACAATTTGATTACGCACTTTTATATTTTAATAAAGTATTAGAAATCAGTCCAAACGATAAAACAGCCTTAATTCTTAGTGCAAAAATTTTCTTCATTTTAAAAAATTATGAAAATACCATTATATATTTGAATAAAATACTAAAAGTTGAGCCAAACAATGATATTGCACGATTTTATCAAAGTGAAGCAAATTTTAAATTAGGACAGCACAAAGAAAGTCATTTAAGCACAGAAAAATTATCAAAGATTTTAGAAATTGAATTTAATAATGCATTTATTTTATATAACACTGATATCAATTTCAAACTTCGACAATTCAATAAAGCTATTTCAGATCTTGATATTGCAATAAAACTTAAACCAAATGATATAGAAATTTTGATTCTCCGTGGAAAGACTTTTTTTTTTCTCGAAAAATATGATTTAGCTCTTTTTGATTTTATTAAAGCATTAGAGCTTGAGCCAAATAATATATTTACACAATTGTATATTAATGAAATTTTTGATAAGCCATTATTGCAGGAAAATAACAACAATTCAATATTCACTAATTTCGATATTGAAATGTATAAATATAATATACTACTTCATTATCAAAAAATAGATGAAACGCTAAATGCTTATGGAAATTATATTCTTGGACTTTGTTATTGTAGTGGAATTGGTGTCAAAAAAAATGAACGGAAAATGTTCATTAATTTTTATAAAGCCGCGACAATTGGTTTAGCAAAAGGAATATTTAAAGTTGGAGAATGCTATCTCAAAGGAATCGGAGTCGAAAAAGATGAAAAGAAGGCATTTGAATATTTTAAAAAATCTGCAGAAATTGGTGATGATAAAGGAATATTTAATGTTGGAAAATGCTGTCACAAAGGAATCGGAGTCGAAAAAGACGAAAAGAAGGCATTCGAATATTATAAAAGATCTGCAGAAATGGGTAATGTTAGTGAAATATTTAAAGTTGGATATTGTTACGAAAAAGGAATCGGAGTCGAAAAAGACGAAGAGAAGACATTTGAATATTATAAAAAATCTGCAGAAATGGGTAATGTCGATGGAATATTTAAAATTGGATATTGTTATCAAAATGGAATCAGAGTCGAAAAAGACGAAAAGAAGGCATTCGAATATTATAAAAAATCTGCAGAAATGGGTAATGCTCAATGAATAAATCATGTTGGATATTGCTACAAAGAAGGAATTGGAGTTGAGAAAGACGAAAATAAGGCATTCGAATATTTTAAAAAATTTGCAGAAATAGACTTAGTAAAAGGAATAAATAGTGTTGGATGTTGCTATGGAGATGGAATCGGAGTCAAAAAAGACGAAAAGAAAGCATTCAAATATATTCAAAAATCTGCAGAAATGGGTAATGTTAGTGGAATATTTAATGTTGGAGTTTGCTACAGTGAAGGAATCGGAGTCGAAAAAGACGAAAAGAAAGCATTCAAATATTTTAAAAAATCTGCAGAAATGGGTTATGCTGATGGAATATATCATGTTGGAAAATGCTATCACAAAGGAATCGGAGTCGAAAAAGACGAAAAGAAGGCATTCGAATATTATAAAAAATCTGCAGAAATGGGTGATGCTTATGGGATATTTAAAGTTGGATATTGCTACAAAGAAGGAATTGGAGTTGAAAAAGACGAAAAAAAGGCATTCGAATTTTATAAGCAATCTACAAAAATGGGTAATGCTAATGGAATAAATCTTGTTGGACTTTGTTATAGTGAAGGGGTCGGAGTCGAAAAAGACGAAAAAAGGCATTCAAATATTTTAAAAAATCTGCAGAAATTGGTTATGCTGAGGGAATATCTAATGTTGGAGAACGCTATTTCAAAGGAATCGGAGTCGAAAAAGATGAAAAGAAGGCATTCGAATATTTTAAAAAATCTGCACAGTTAGGGTATACTATAGGAATGTCGCAAGTCGGATATTGTTATAGAAATGGTAGTGGAACGACAACAGATATGAAGCAAGCCAATTATTGGTTTCAAATGGAAAAGAGTAAATTTCATGAAATTATCAGATCAGAATATAGAGACCTTGATATTGACGACGAAGTAAAAACGTTATTGGACAATGATAAATACCAATTATCTTGGATTCCTTATGATTTTGAAAATATTAGAGCAATTGGAAAAGGTGGTTTTTCGATTGTATATAGCGCGAGATGGATAAGTAAGCATATTGAATCGAATCGAGCAGAAGGTTATTTATATCAATATGTCGCACTTAAAGAATTTTATAATAACGAATATTTAAACGAGGTATTTATTTAATTCAATATATTTATTTTTGTACATATGTGTTATATTTAAAAAAAAAAAATTTATTTTTAAAGCTAATAACTTATTGTGAAATCGGTGCTGAAAATCCTTCATTTATGAAATTCTACGGTATAACAAGAAGAGAAAACGTTCTCGTATTACAACAAGCATCTATGGGTTCTTTGAGTCAGAATCTTCAAGCTATATCTACAATGAAGTGGAAAGATAAGTTAAACTTGTTATTTAGCATAACTTTTGATCTTAAAGCAATACATTCAAAAGGAATCATTCACCGGGATCTGCATAGCGGTAACATATTGCAGGATAATTTGCATAGCGCATATATCGCAGACTTGGGCCTTTCGATCCAATATCTAAAACCAAAGGATGGTGTAGTTTGTGGGATTTTACCTTACATTGCACCAGAAATATTAAATGGAAAACAATACACTACAGCATCAGATATTTATAGCTTAGGAGTTGTTATGACAGAGATATCAACGGGAAAAATGGCTTTTTGCAATTATGAGTTCAATATTCATCTTATGAAAAAAATTTGTGAGGAAGATTTGCGACCATGGTTTTCTCCTTGGACTCCTAATTGTTATATTGAATTAGCGAGACAATGTATGGATTCAGACCCACAAAAAAGACCCATAGCTAATGATATTTATAATAAACTTGGTGAATGGATCAAATGTATAGAAGATTCTGATAACTCAGAAATCAAAAAACAATTTTTGTGTGGTGACGATAATTTTATTAAACTTGTTGATTATTTCAAAAATTTGAAAAGTTTTGATGATTGGCGTGAAACAATAAAACAATTTTTTAGTGACGATATTCTAATTAATTATAAACTTGATGAATGGATCAAAAATTTAGAAAATTCTGGCAATTTGGATGAAACCAAAAATCAGTTTTCGGATATAGATAAGTACGGTAAAGAATCAAGCGATGATCATAAATATAAAAGTAGATATTTTCAAAAAAATTCGAATTCATTATTAATTCCATTGCCGTAATAATTTATATTATTTGACCAATATCAATCAGTTTATTATTTTTATATTAGGATAATTAATTCATCGCCAGTGTGACTTTTGTATTTATACTGTTTAGTATCTAAAATCATTAAATTGATAATCAACAACTCACATATAACAACATATAGATGGAAATAATAGGTTAAATTTTTAAAAAATGATAAATATCAGGAAAAATGTAAATAATTATATGAGTCTAAACAAAAAATAATTACATATCAGATATACAGTAAGGCCAAATTTGAAAATAATACAATCCTGGGTCCAAAGTTGTCGAATTAAGTTTTTAACGTTTAATACAATTTTCTTTTGCCAGTTAAACAAATTACACGTCGCTCTGGTTATATCAACTCTTATTATCTCTTAATGCGTTAGATAGGTGCAGGCAAATTTGCCTGCAAAAAGTTATGTATATATAGGTTTAAAAAATTTTTTATAAAACTTTATGTAATATTTCAATATAATATTTATTAAGGTCGAATGTTATTTTTAAACTATAAATTATAAACATTAATTATACTTTATAAAAATTTAGCATAATTTAAAATTGACCGATTTTTATAAAGTAAAATTAAATAATTAAGTTATTAATATTAAAATTTTTTTTAAATATGTTCGAACCCTTAAAATATTACTAAATCTTTACCTTAAGTATTAATCCATATAAAAAAATTATATTTATTTAATATATATATTTAAAATACATATGTACGTGTGTATACATGTACGTACGTGCAATATGTATATATAAGATATATACAACGACAATGTATTTGTATTACTTCTACGCCCTTTCCTCCTTCCTCTAGCCTTTTCTTTATTAATTTTTTTTTTATTATCTAGAATAATCGCATTGGTTTTATTGGTTAATTCTTCCATATCAGCATCACTATCATAGTCGCTATCTTCAAAAATCTCATCTAGTAAAGAAGCTTCTTGTGTACGTGAAAAAAATGAAAATCGTCAGGATCCAACAAATCAGCAGGTAATTCTTCATTGCTTTGCATTATAACAAACTAAAGAACAAATATTCACTTAAAGCGAGCCTGAATTCAATTTAAATTAATAAATTTTTTTTTTTTTAATTTATTTATTTCTAATTTATTTCCAACTGGCGTTTTTAATAAAAGTATTAAATTGGCGTATATATTTTATCATTATAATTTCAGATATTTATAAATATTTATAATGCTCAAGTCAATTTAAACAGTATTGTCTCGCTTTGAATTGACAAGAACACTAACATTTGTTGTAAAATATTAAAATTTTAAAGGTGTACGTATGTTTTTTTTAAAAAAATCGATTGCTGCAATTAACAAATAATAATCCCAAAAATCGCTTTTAAAAAGTTTAAAGCAAACGACCCTTTTGTAAAACGATAGCGTGAGAATAATAAAATTTTAAAAAAAGGCACTAAACTTTATTTAAATAATTTATAATGATTTTTTAAGTTCGATCAACATAATGTGTGGCGCAGTAATGCGTGATAGGCATAAATTCGAGTTAGTGTTAATCACCAGTAATGTGATTTATACAATTGACGTTTTACTACAATGTTAATGAAGTCTAACCAAATAAATTAAGGTATCTTTTAGGGGGACCACTCTTATCTCATTTTTTATCAATTACATTAAAATTAGATTTTGCAGACAAATTTGCCTGCATGACGTATTAAGAGATAATGACATCATAGTAAAATCTTTCTATACCGACAAATTTTCAAAATTTTAAAATTTCTGATGGTGACATTAGTGTTAAAGTGAATATTAAAAATCCATCTCAGATTAGAGTAGAATTGTGTAATATGGCGTTTGAGATTTAATTCATGAACCAAATTATTGGTGACAAATTTGAATGGTCAATAATAGGCGCAGTTGCACAAAAAACTTTCTCATATCTAAATTAAAATTATACAACAAAATTTTATTGCGGCTCATAATTTAAATCAGTATACAGAAATAAACTAAATATGAAAAGTTTTCTATAGTACCAATCATTTTGAAACCAGTAATAAAAAAATTAGACAATGAAGTGTAATTATAATAGAATGTTTTAGGTTTTATAATTTTTCCTGTAGATATAAACTCAGTTGATTATTTTAAATTTCACTAATAAAATTTATCATAGTAAAATTACTAAATAGATTTGATTAATAAACATACCATGTGATAATCTAATATTCTACACGAAGTAGTGGCTTCAAAATCCGATCTTATACGGATAACACATATCCGATTTAAAAAATAATACACACCGGATGTATCCGGATTATCTGACATCTGTTATTCATAAAGATTTTTTTAACGTATCTGTCACATGATTTAATTTATAAATCATTTCGCAATCAACTTTAAACAAAAATTATAATGATAATACAGTAATACTTTACATTAGACGATTATTATAGTGTATAAACAATACACAAAATTACTAAAAAAAAATCTCTGCTATTCAGGATTCACAGAATGAGCGTTCATTGGAAATTGATTTGTCAAATCGAACTAGCTGGTTATAGAAAGTTTTTCGTTCAGAAATTCGCAAATATGGATTATGAAGAGGATTCTGAAAAATTCGACTCCTAGTGGACAATCGTTCAATGATGTTGGTAACTTATTAACTCTGAAAAGGACCAAAATTACATTTTGCTATTCAAAAAGATGATGTTTTTAACAAATGGGGTCTTTACCTTGAAAATCATGTTATGAGACATAGTAAATTATATGTTCTGTAACTTGATTTTCAAGGAAAGTCCCCAAATATCAAAATGTTCATTCTTCTGAAAAAAAACAAACCAAAATAAGTAAAATTATTATAAAAAAATTTGCTAATTCAAATATATATATATATTTGCTTTACGATCTAATATTATAGATTTGATTTAATTTTTTTTATTTTTTTGTAACAATCAAAATAATATACACGTGAACAGTGTTCATTTTTCACATGCCAAAAGTGTGCGACGGGTGCGGATCCAATCAAATTACTTTATTTAAAAATTTGATTGGATCCGCACACGTGCGCACACTTTTGCGCACGTGAAAAATTAACACTGCACGTGAATTGCTTTGTAGTAATATGGTAAATACATATAACACGAATTATCCTCGTAAAATTATTTTATTGCATTTGTCAGAAAAAAGGTTATCCGTCAGGCAGATAACAGATATAGTATCCTATCTGATCTCAATAACGGATATCTTTTTGGGAGTCAAATCTGGGCTAGATTGGATTCAGATATTCGGATCACATCACTACTACAAAGATACGTGTACACATATATATGTGCTTTAAATGAATAATAGTTATGGCGCAAAAATTTGTCGGCCCAGTGATATTCGAACTGATCGGTGCTCTCGATCGAGCCAAGGGATTTTACACAAGATCTTCATCCAATGAAAAAATTTTTCTTATTGTAAATATTATTTTTATTTTTAGCGACATATCAGTTATATGAACTTGTCTTAGATATTTTTCCAGTTGAGTTTAGGGTTTTGTCCGAATGACCCGATAATCATGGGACCGACAAATTTTTGCACCATCTCTATGGTACTCAATATTGATACGATAACCAAGTTTACTTTTCTTTTTTTTTTTAACAAGTTCACATACTGCTATACACAAAGTTTTACAAGATATTTCCAAAAATTTATATTCAAAAATTTAATAAGAAACTTACAATTGCATAAACTAACTACAGTTATAAATTGTATTTTTATTTTACTTATTTAAAAAAAATATATATTCAATAAACTATCTAAACAAAATACTATTTTAAATTCAGAGCAAAAAGATAAATAGGCCATATAATAATAATATATAAAAACAAAAATAGTATGATTTTTCTGTAGCAATAATAAGAGCATATAACAATTTAAAAAAAAAAAATCGATCAAAAAGGATATTAAATTGATTAACAATTTAATTTAATGAGTTTTAATCCTATATTTGCAATATCTTACAGGCTAATTTTAGTTTTAAAAATACAAATTAAATTATTACAATTATAAATTATAAAATAGATTTATTAGATAAATAATTCATAAAATAGATTTATTAGATAAATAAATTATAAAATAGATTTGTTAGATAAATACATACAGAATTTTCAAATTTCAGTACCGTCAAGAGCAGAATTAGCTTGGGCATGAGGCAAATCTAAATAAACAATTATTTTTAATATTTTTAATTAAATCAATATAATATAATATATTAATTGAAAATTAAGGCCTTTAATTGCTTTTGAAATTAATTTTGTGTTAATAATTTTGGTGGAATACATTTCATAAGGATGCTTTGATATTGGCAATGATTTAATTGCTTTATCTGCTTCTAAGAATTGCTTTTTAATTTCATTGATACTATCTAAACTTTCTATGCTTTCATTCCATTCTTCAAGTATATTCCAAATATTACTAGCAGAAGGCCTTTTCTGAGAATCAAAGTCCATGCATTGGTTAGCTAATTCAATATAACAGTCCGGGGTTCCGGGAGCAAATTCTGGTCTTAATCCTTTGCAAACCTTTATTGCAAGTCGGTGATCAAATTCCTGACCATCAAAAGGTCTTTGTCCAGTTGACATCTCTGACATAATAACACCAAAACTGTAAATATCTGCAGCTTTTGTAAACTTTTGACCCAATAATACTTCAGGAGCTATATAAGGCATAACTCCGTAAATTTCATCTTCTGAGTCATTTTCATTAGTTTTTTTGGATAATCTTAGATCTGCGATGTAAGATTGCAAAGTTGTGCTAATACGGTTGTCTTGCAAAATATTACCGCTATGAAAGTTTGCATGAATATAACCTGCTTCATGAATTCGATATAAATCTTTAGAAATATCGAAAAGTAGTTTTAATTTAGTCTTCCAGTTAACTTTTTGAAAGCTTGTTCTTAAAAACTTATGAAGATTTCCACTATCAGCAAATTGAAGTACTATAAAGTATTCATTTTTACTTTTTTGAGTTATCCCATATATTTTAAGCTGTAAATCATATAAAATACATTTCATATGATTTTCAAACTTTATAAATGAGATAAATAATTAATTAAAATAAATTAAATGAATTATTATTTATAAACAGCTAAACAAATAACGATTTAGCTCACTTCTTTTAAAGAACCTTCTGACAAGGTCTTAAGCGCAACGGTACTGAATGTTGAACGCGTTCTTTTGTAGTTATCATCATTAATTTTTTCAACTTCATGTCGTATATAGTGCTCCGAACGGGTCGGTTCGGGTCGGGTTGGGTTAGCACTTCAACCCGAACCGACCCTGACCCGACCTGACCCGACTCGAACCCGACCCGAATTTTTAAGCCCAACATGCTAAAGTTTTAAAAAAAATAAAATTTTGGCCTTAGATGTAAATAAAAAAATATAAATATTTCGTTTCGTGACCTTAGATGTGAACATATAAAAAAAAAACTTGCATGACCTTAGATGTGAAATGTGATCATAAAAAAAAAAATTGCGTGAGCTTAGATGTGAACATAAAAAAAAAAAAAAATTGCGTGACCTTTGATGTAAAAAAAAAATTATTCATCGCGTCACCCCTGATCGACCAATTATTTTGTTTGTTTTGATTTTACATTAAACAAAACAAGTAACGGCCGGACTAAGATTAGGATTAGCTTTTGGTAGATGCAATAACTAGAGACCCTCACTCTCTAATCCAAAATTTTGCAAGGAATTTTTTTTGCTAAAAAAAAAGTGTAGTTTCATAGTCAAAATTTTAAGTTAGAAGCGATTGTTTAAAAAAAATCTTGTTTCGTTTCGATTTCGCGTTACACCCGATCCTGCATCCCGATTGGTTAAATGATAACCGCTATTATAAAGGAAAAAAAAGGCTAATCTATATAAAAATTCGGGTCGGGTCGGGTTAATTCTCAACCCGAACCCGACCCGAACCCGACCCGAAACTTTCGGGTCAAAATTTTCTAACCCGAACCCGACCCGACCCGAAATTTCGGGTCGGGTTTCGGGTTGACCCGACCCGATTCGGAGCACTAGTCGTATACCACCCAACCAGGTTGCTTTGTATACGGAACCACATCCTCCTTTCCCAATTTCTTCAATAATAGATAATCTATCAAATGGAATCCATTCGATCAAATCTTCATATCGCCAGGTTATAAGTTGGAACGCTTTCATGCAATCATCAATATTTTTATTTCCACTTGTCCATCTTGTTGCTTTATCAGGGTCACATGATAGGCACCATGCGGGTTGAGTGTTATCTTCATTACAATGTAGTGCTTGGATCCGGATTACAAAATCCGGATGTATCCGGATGTATCCGGATATAAAAAGGATAACGGATTATATTTTTGCAAAGCGGATAATAAATCCGGATTTTTATTTTAGCTGTTATAAATCCGATTTTTTATCCGGATATTATATGCTAATCAACATCAGCCAATCAGAGAAGTAACGTGAATTTATCAAAAAAGTATTTTAAATTCTGGAACATCTAAAAATTTTCTCGTTTCCGAAATCTTTTCTGCTTCGTCCGGTAAATTACCTAACTCCCCAAAACTACATCACTATCTCTAGGCTGAAGGTTCAAAAATAGCGATGCAGCTTCCAGAGAGTTATGTAATTTACTGGACGAAACGAAAAGATTCAGGGGAACGAGAAAATTTTTGGATTTATAATAATAACTGTAAAGCAGGATATCTATCCGGATATCCAATTAGATATATGGATTCAGGCATTAATTTGATTCACATAGTTAAAATGTTCGACACGTTGAATAACATAATTTGGATCAACATGTCAAGCTTTTCAATTCTGGCCGGCATCATTTAATAAGAAAAAAATTTTTGAAATTACAGCCATTATAATAAATTCCGGGATACCTAAAAATTTTCTCGTTTACTGAATCTATTCTGTTTCGTCCGTTAAATTACCTAATTCTCCGGAAACTACATCAAACCTTCAGTCCGGAGACAGCAATGTAGTTTCCGATAAGTTAGGTAATTTACGTACGGAACAGAAAAGTTCGAGAAAATTTTTGTAATAGCTGTAAATCCGGATACAGTCCGGATTATAAACCGGATAACCAACACATATCCGGATATAAATTCGGATTAGAGAAAGTGAAAGAGGATATCTATCCGGATATCCGGTTTAGTATCCGGATCCAAGCACTATTACAATGTGCACATTTTCCATATTCAGATTTCCTATATAATATATATAATTGATTTATTGCATCTGCGGTTTTGAATTTTAGTTCGAATGTACTGTAAACAATTTTCATATTTACCGACTAAATTAATACAAATGAAATGAATTGAACGTAATGGTAAATAAGTGATTATGAACTTGTTTTGTGATAATAAAATTATTAAATGTTCTTTATACTCACGCGCTGAATGATATGATTAATGTGAATGAAATGAATTGTACGTAATGGTAAATAAGTAATTATAAACTTGTATTGTGATCTTGTTTTGCCATTTTTATATAGTAAAGTTATTAAATGTTCATTATACTCACGCGCTGAATGAAATGATTAATGCGAATGAAATGAATTGTACGTAATGGTAAATAAGTAATTATGAACTTGTTGTGATCTTGTTTTGCTATTTTTATGTAGCAAAATTATTAAATGTTCTTTATACTCACGCGCTGAATGAAATGATTAATGCAAATGAAATGAATTGTATGTAATAATAAATAAGTAATTATGAACTTGTTTTGTGATCTTGTTTTGCTATTTATGTAGTAAAATTATTAAATGTTCTTTATACTCACGAGCTGAATGAGATGATTAATGCGAATGAAATGAAGTGTACATAATGGTAAATAAGTAATTATGAACATGTTTTGTGAACTTAAGTTTTGCTATTTTTATGTAATAAAATTATTAAATGTTCTTTATACATACGGGCTAAAATTTATAATAAATATTTATGAGCTTAAATAGTTGATGAATATATCCAATAAATAAATGCTTTTAATGCTTACTCCCTGATAATTGAAATTGTGTAAGAAAACTTAATATGAATAAACTATAAACATCATAAAAATAAAATTTAACTCACTTTTTAAACCATTCCCACCATTTATCATAATTTTTTTCCACGCCAATTCCGTAATAATAACACCAGGCAGTTTTCCAAATTCCCATTGAATTACCTGCGTCAGCAGACTTCAGATAATTTGTAAACGCTTTATGCTTATCGATTTCGACTCCATTTCCTAAATAATAACAATATCCAACTTGGTACATTCCGTTAGAATTATTCATGTCTGCCGATTGTTGATAATATGTGAATACCTTGTTTTTATCTTTTTTCAACACCTATCCCATGTTCGTAACAGTAACCGAGCAAATAATTTCCGTTTGGATCGTTTGTATCTGCCAATTTTCGACTGCTGTCGAAATTCAGTTGATTGAAAGCATCGATATTTTGTGTAATTTTTTGGTTTGACATTTGGATTTAAAAAATAGTTGGATTTTATTTAAAAAATATTTGGATATAAAATTTGGTTTTTTTATTTATTTACTTGATTATACAACATATCCTAATTTATACCGGCTGGTGCTGCAGAATACAGCCTGGTCCATAAATAAATTAATAATGAATATACCAGGAACGGGGTGATATTGAAAATTTCACGAAGCGTATGGATCATGTGCTTATGTATGTACGATTTATTAACGATAAAATGTGAACTTAATTTCATAATGTAATTTATAGACAATACTTCGATAATATAATTGTAATCGAGCTATCCTCTTTTAAACATTTATTTTAAGCATCAAAAAATATTATTCACAGATTACTGATAAAAAAAAACCATCCGTGATGAATCAACTGATTAGTTCAAGTAAAAACCTGTAATTGCTATAGATGAAGATGATTTATGAACCAATTTGACTTAAACTATGCAATGTCATGCTACGTATAATACAAATTACGCCTCCCGGCATCCCTCGTAGAAGGAGTTTTTTTAAAATAAAAATTACCAAAACTATTGAAACACTAATTGCGTAGTATGAGATTAACTGTATTAGAGTTAGTGTTAGGTTAAGGCAAAATCTGGAATTACTGGCTCATTATGGAGTTTAAATTGAAATAAAAAAATTTTTTAATTAAAATTTTTTTTCGACTGTATATTTTCTGTATAATTTTTGTTTAATAATTTTGGCTATTTAAAAATGGAACAAAAAAATTCCGAAGTTCACATGATCGTACAATGTCAATATAAAAGATTTAGCCAATCGTAAAAAGTAAACGAAAAAAACCCACCATGTCCACATGCCATTCGGCTTAGCATACCACGTTTTCTATATTTAATGTAGAAATACCTTAAATTTTTAAAATCAAGTTTGAACTTCTTAATCGGGTAAGTAATTTAATCATACCCCTTACATTTCGTATCTTAGAAATTTCGATTACATTACAAAAAAAAATCAATGACAACGAAAAGCGCTCGCTTTGCACATCAGTGACATTGTGGAGTATCCCGGCAGAAGAAATATGCCGGGGTGGTATTTTTATTGAATTTAAGATTGCAGGATACACCGATAGAAAGGGAGCAGTTGACCGAGTTGGTCAGAACGGCAGTGACATCACGCGACAAAGCAATCGTAATTGCACTGGGAGTCCCTGTGGGATTAGCCGGTGGGGTCATTCCCGCCTGCAGAAGCAAGCCGGCCACGAATGAAGAAATGAAGAAATGATGGGATCGCGTATCTTCCTGGTTTTTCTTTGGGTGGACGAGAATTCGCTTTGTTGACTTTTCTGCGCCGGGGAATCTTGGGTTCGCTATATTCATACTTATACTGCACTTACCCGTTTCTTATACCTGATTACTTACGCCCAGCATGTGCCGTTCTCATTGCCCCCTTACCCCATTATTATTATAATTATAATTATAATAATAATTATTATTATTATTATTATTATAATACGACAGGGTGAAACCCGCGCAGCTGGCTAGTAAAAACCCGCTATGCAGATCGCATGAGGGTGAAATCCGCGTTACTGTAACATATAAAACACACTATGCTAACGTGGATTTCACCCAAACCCTATGATAAAGCGGGTTTTACTAGCTAACTGCGCGAGTTTCACCCTGACATATTATTTTTATTATTATTATTATTATTTTTTTTTTTTGATCCCCTTGCCCGATTCCTGTTTCTTCTGTGATCGCCATGGACTATTGTGTGGCTCTTTTCTTTTCGATCACGTGATGTACTATTATTCTGCATAAAAAAATCGTTTAGCCAATCATGAAGTGTATATTCTTGTCATGGGAGATTGAAGAAGAGTTAACCCAGTCAGAGATGGCACCGAAACCTTTTTTGGCGATTCCGAAAGTTTCAGGCCTCGGATTATAACTTCCGAAACCTTATCCGAAACTTGAAACCTCAACCGAAACCCGAAACCTCGACCCGAAAACCGAAACCTCAACCGAAACCCCGAAACTGCCAAAACATCAATAATTTATTTGTTTATTCTCTCCAAAGTTGGCGCCGAAACCCTTTTGTGTCAAATATCAAAGTTTCAGGCCTCGGATTATAACTGCCGAAACCTTAACCGAAACTCGAAACCTCACCCAACACCCGAAACCTCATTCAAAACCCGAAACCTCACCTGAACACCAAAAACTACCCAAACTCCATATACATTTATTGCATTAATGTATTATATATCTTTTTCAAATGCACTGATGTATGCAATGTATCTCTTCAATATACATTAATCGCATTGATGTATGTTATATATCTCCTTAAAGAATGCAATAAAATTTGAATATCCAGCGCTATTTGAGTCGGAATGCATGCGTGCAGTCCTTTTTGTTGTTATTATTCACAAGTATAACATGAAAGGTGTAACCGGAGTTTATATTCTGACAAACAAGATTGCTTTTGCAAGCATCAGTATTTCTACTTACTACGTAAAAACTGGATGCAATATCAAGTAATAATAAATAATTAGTAAGCCCATATCTACTAATGATAGAGTTAATAAGCTACCGCAGGATTAAATAAATTGTTGGTATCAAAAGTCATCAATACTTATCGATTCATTATTGGCAATTTTATCTATCGCCCTAGAATTTTGATATCAGTTGTAATAACGGTATGATATTAAAAATTAAGTTGACCAGCTTTAAAAAAAACCCGAACAAACCGAAGCAGTGAAAAAAACATAATTAAAAAAATGATCTATATAATGTTATAAATTGTTCAAAAATAATTTTACATTTTGGGTTCATTAAAAATAAATCAACTTTATAACAAATTCTAAAGGCTTCAACATAATATTTTTGAGTTTCGGATTATAGGTTTAGATTTCGGATTATAGTTTCGGGGTTTCGGGTTTCGGAGTTTCGATTTTTTTAAAAAAAATCCGAAACTAGTTTCGGATTAGAACCCTTCCGAAACTAGTTTCGGGTAGGTTTCGTTTCGACGCCATGTTTGAACTCGGTGATCATCACAACATCACATGACAAACATTCGGGCTAAGTTAGGGTTGGGTTAGGCCAGTTTGTTTTAATTCTGGCAAACAAATGACGTCATTATATGTTTATCATGTGATTGTCGATCACTGGGTTAACTGTTCATCCGGCCTTTCGATGGTTATGAATTTATATTGTACTAGTGATAAAAATCTGTAACAATTTGCGACCTGGATTTGCCCTCTGTACTCCGGATTGTTATATTGAATTAGTTAACAATGCATGCGTTTAAACGGCCTAGTGCTTATGATATTTGAAAAATTCTTGGGATATTTTTTTAAATTCCAAAAAGATCAAATAATAATTTTTTAAGGCAGATGGCGTGAAACCAATTCTAGAGCCACAAAAGCATCCGGATTACATATACACGAGCAAGCTCATGTATTATCAAAAGGTAGTAAATCAATGGATGTAGAAATTCCATTTACCGGCATATAGAAGTTACTCAATATATTGTATTTTAAAGCAGAATCAATTATCTGTATTACCTAGGGGTTAGTAAAATTACGGGGGGCCAACTCAAATGTTACACAAGTTTAATTGTAATACAAAAATTGTCATTTTAGATGAAAATCATAAAATTCATATTTATCATGTTCAACTAGCCAAAGTCTTGATTACTGTATTAATTTTTTTAAAAATAATGCGTTTATTGAGATCTCTTTTTTTTTGAAACTCGAAATAGACAAAGGTAAGTAATTAATAATAAAGAAATTTTATAGCTGTTCTTTTATTGTTAAAAAAACTGAATTATATATTTACACTCAATTATTGTAAGAAATCATATATATAACTTGAAGCCTAACAATTTTAATTAACATTTAGAATGCACCCACATCGCCTTGTACACAGTAAATTACCTTTGAGCCTGCCACTCATCTTTTTCTTGTGAAGTGTAATGCCAGTTTTCACTTGAACATCCGAATTGAAGATTTCAATAATTTCCGGAGCTTGAATAGTAGCATCATGCAACTGGAAATTTGCTTGTGAAAAACAGAAAACTTTGCAGAGTTATTGACTTATACGGATCATGGGATGGTTGTTGATTGGGATGGAATTATTTTAAGATTTGTTAAACATATACATTTAAAATATTTTATTATGCGATTGATTTGTATATTTATTATCTTATATGACAGCAAACTCGAATTTGGATTATCTTACTTGTCACCAGGTACAAATAAGTATCTGAATGAATTGTAGTTAATAATATTGACTCCAATATTCAACGTAAGGCTGCGCAAATAAATAAAATTGGTTCTCGTAACCCAGCTAGCTATTTCAGTTGCTAATTTACATGTATTCTGCAACCAATTGAATCGATTATGATCTTTCAACTAATCGATCGAAAAATTAAATTGGTTCTCGTTACCCAGCTTGCTATTTCAGTTGCTAATTTACATGTATTCTGCAACCAATTGAATCGATTATGATCTTTCAACTAATCGATCGAAAAATTTTCATCAATTTGTATCAATATAATCAACCATTTTTCATGATGCGAATGTGGTCTTGAATTTCGCAGAAGAGTAGCACTATCAATAAACTATTTAAATTTTTCAGTAAACCAAACTATTGCCATTATGCTTAACAATAAGTTTTATTTTAGATATTTAATTTACTTTATAAGCTTATACAGAAACTAAAGAAAAAGTACTGCTTTTTTAAGAGAAAACCTGACATCGGCATTTTGAATTTGGTTTCCAGATCTGGTTTTTTTTATTTATTACTGTATATTTATTTATTTTATTTATTTATTATTATTTTTTATTTATTATATTTCTTTTTTTTTTTTGCATTTTTTTCTCTGTTTTTTTTCTTTGTAGATCTCCATTTATACACCTGGGTCTAGATCTGGCTCTGTTACACACTCCTAACGATCATAAATACAAAAGTAGATAAGTAGTTTGTTTTTTGTCCCTTTTTTTTTTTGTTGTTTTCTAATTCCTCGTTACAACTGATGCTAAGCTAAAACAATTTTGATTTTTTGTAGTTTTCACTAGTTGTAGTTCTTGGTGATTTGACTAGACGGTGTTCTTGCTGATTCAACAGCCAGACTGGGCACCGATCTTGGAACTGTCATCGTCATCTATTCTTTTGTGAACTTCGTCATCATAGTTGGTGTCAAGATCTTTGTCGATTCAAGTGTTTTTGAGGGTAAGGGCCATTTCTGGTATTCGTTGTTTTGATGTTCTAGATTATAGTTCTATACAATTTTTCGTTCATTCTTTAGGTTTCGTTGTTTCAGCATTGTTGTAAATGTAGATTTTGCTAATCGTAAAGTTCTCTGCTGGAGTCTTTGTTAGTGTAATTTGGTCATTATTTTCACTTCGGGGTCTGGTACTTGGAGACGTCTTGATAAGCCTTAGTTTGGTTCTTTGTTGGTATAGGGTGATCGTTCTTTTGTTGACTTCACGTTTTTGAAGTTTTTTTTTCGTTAAGCATTTCTGGGTTCAATGGTTTTGATACGTTTCTTGTATGGTTTTTTCTATGGGTATTGGCTTGCTCAGTCAGATCTGATTTCGTCCTTGGTAAGTTTCTTCAATAATGATCTTGTGTATGGGTTTTTTTCTGCTGACTTGGGATATATATTAATTTCTTCTTTTCTTGCTTTTCTGGGACTTGTCGTGGAGCTTCCATTGATTGTCAGGCATTAGGCTGCATTAGTTGTGGTACTTGCAAAGGTAAATTTAATTGTTTTAAAAAAAATAAAAAATGCATAGTATTATCTTTTTTTTTAGATTTGGGTTAGACAAGACACCCAACCAAATGCCTGTTATTGCCGAAAACAATTGTTGGTGTGTTCTATATGGAGAATGCAAAAGTTATTAAAAAAATATAAGAATATTTGAATATGTTCTTTTAATGTATGACAATTTAGTTAGCATTTAATATTTAGGCAAGCATATATTTAAAATACATATGAATATTGAATGTATTTTTTTAATATACGTAAATTTAGCTAGCATTTATTAATAATAATTAGGCGAGCATATAGTATGTAATTAATTATTTTATTATAATAATAAAGTAAAAAATTAAAAAAAAATCAATAAATAAAATGTGAATATTCTTTTAACAAGCATTTAGTAATTTATTTTTATTAACTTTTTAATAAAAAATATTTAATATGGGAGTTTTGAATTGGTTTATTTTGTTAAACTAGTCAAAACTGATTTTAATAGAATAATTATCCAATACATATAGAATATCTCCATAGAAAATGATCCAATCGATGATTTAATCAAATCGTTGATTATATCATAGAATAAATTAATTGATTTATGCAAATCAATTTTAAGAATCACCTGTTTAATCATAAAATTTATTGGAACGATCTCTCCAAATTTCAATTTTCTCATCAGCCACGACAATATTATATACAGTAGAACGTCATAAAACTAGTTCAATAGTTCGAAAAAATGAAATCTAAAAATATAAGAAAATATAAAAGATCTTGTTAAACTTGTAAAAAGTGCTAAAGAGACCTTTATTTGAGTAAATTAGGAACTTATCTCCTAGTAATAGAGCAGAAAAAGGAGGCATTTGTCTAGAAATCGAATTAAATAATTAATAAAAAAAATTGCCCTGATTAGTGCTGTTTTTTTTATAAAAGTTTTTTAAATACCCGTAATATTTAGCAAGGCAGCAAATATAAAGTCAAGGAAAAATAAGGCGTCAATAGGTGCTGCTTCGAGTTTGTCTGCTATTGCTGCTAATGAAGGAATATAATTTTTATTTATATTTCTTATGAATTTGAAATACCTCATATTCGTTTACAAAATAATATTGATCATTAATAGGTGATCTAATACTAATTGGATTTTTATAATATTTATCATCATAAAAGTACTGCACCTATTAATTTTGGCTATTGTTATTCTCATAAAACATACCAAGAGAATAACCAAAATTTATGCCATACAAATGTCTATTATTATAAATAGCATTTGATGGTTTTTTGATACAACTTAAAATAGAATTTTGGATTGCATCATTTTTTTAATGAAAAAATAAAGCTATCCTGACAATTTAAATTTGTATGTATTATGTCTTTTATTATATGTAACAGTATTTTTATCAATCCACGATACAATTTCGCTGCATATTCTTTATTAATAACGGTTGAAAATGGATCATTTGATCTTGATAGTAAGTCTGATTTTAAAATAATACGAGGTTGTAGAATTGTTGAAGTAATTTCATAGTCGGATAACAGAAGACTTTTATTCAAATCTTTTCAAAGCTTTTTTTAAAGAATTTGAGAATATGGAAATACATAGTTTCCAACATCTTTGGCAGACATTTGAAAGTAACGGATATATAGTAAACAATTTTTTAGAGTAATCTTTAAAGCTGTAAAATTTTCATTAGATCAGTCTTTAGGATCAGATAGCAAATTAGAATTTTGTGCAATTCCCCACTTTATAATATAATTCAAATTGTTATTTCTTCCATTTGTAAATTATCATGTTTAATAAGTGAAATTAATGCATTTTCATTAAGAGAATTAAAATCTTCAGAATCAAAAATAATGTTTGGATGTTTTGCTAAAATGTTGTTGCTCCATTTTTGTAGTTCTTCTAGTTTACTATTTTTGAAGCATGTTTTATAAACATAAGAAAAATGAGTGCATAACAATGAGCTTTAGACTCGATTAAATAAGTTTCAAGTGATCCAATTAACTCTTTGAGAAGGAACTCATCAGCAACTAAAATAAGATCAAAAATAAATCGATTATCAAAGTTTTCTAAAGAAACAGAGCCTCTGTAAATATATCTTATATTAAATTAATTTTATATATGTAAGTTAGAGTAATTATAGGATTATATATGAATTAAAGATACTATATTACATGACTCACTTAATAATTATTTTGAATTCTTGAATAGTAATATGTGGTTCTAAATCAATTTTCATAATGCTATTGACATCTTTCAAACTATCTTTTAATTTGTTCTGAAAATAAAAAGACCTGCATTTCAAAATGGCTGAATGTGCCTTAAATTCTTTTATGTTTATAGATTTTCCTACTTTAATTAATTTTTCATATTTGGCGAAAATACTTTTTAATACTACTCAAACATCACTAACCATTAGAGTTAAATCAGTTAAATGTATACACTCTCCTTTCTTAATACTATCTATAGGCCGTCTACTATAAATGAAAACAGGGTTGGGCAACTGGACAATTGGACCATTGGAAATTTGTCCAGTGTCTAGTATCCTAATTGTCTAGTGAAAAGCAATGGATTAAGAAAAATAATCACTGGACAACAAAAATTAAAAAAAAAATTGTGAAAAGCAATAGATTAAGAAAAATAATCACTGGACAACAAAAATTAAAAAAAAATTATAATTTTTAAAATTTTAAACAAAAAAAAATTAAATAAACTAGATAATTAACCAATTCTGTTAAAATTATAACTTAAAAAAATTAATTTATTAAGCCTGTTCCTGCTATATAATATCTAATATATTAAAATCTTACGTGTCACATTTAGTTTACCCTGTATAAATAATTTTAAATACCTTCTGGATCAGTCTGAATAACGAAATCTTACATGTCATGTTTATTTAGATAAACAAACATGAAACATAAGATTTTTGTTATTCGGACTGATCCGGAAGGGTATAGGAACGTTCTGAGTGTGTCCCGAGTGCCTGAGTTTGTGGATCACTACAACAGGTGAGACCGTCCCAAGTGCCCGATTTTGTAGATCATTACACAATTAATAATTAAAGATTTTTTTTATGTCGGGTAGATTATCTTCTCTATGAAACAAGGTAGATTATTAAAGAAACTTGAAGCTCTTAACTTGCCCTACAACATATTCGCTTAATCCAACTTAATCCAACAACTTTCATATTATACTTTACTGATCGAAGTTATAAGCAATTAACTACTACTATGATAACAAAATCTCATTTGTTGCACAAAAAAAGAGGTAAAAAAGTTTAAAATAATGGTTTAAAAAAGTAGTATAAATTTAAAGCTTAGATTGTACATTCTTATTGATGCATTATATAGTTTTTTTTTAAAAAAAATTGAAGTGTACAAATAACAGTTATTAACTTCACTTTTTTTTGTCTTTTACAAGGTTTTTTTAGGACACAATAATAGATTTATATATATACAATATTTAATATAGCTGTAAAACAAATTATAAATATTAAAGATCTTTTCAATAGAATAATAGTGCATGATACTATGAAAAATTCAAGTTTATTAGATATAGTATTAGACATGAAGATTATAAAAAACAACGATTATAACTTATGTGTAATATGGTTTAAATTAGTCCAAATTAATAAAGACATGTTTATCTATAGAAATACCATTTAGTGACATTTACTTTAAATTTTAAATATTAATTTTGATGAAATTTCTTTTTATTTTGCTTTGATTTAATTAAATTTCAGTTTTTTTTCATTTTAAAAAAATTTACGATTTATTGGCTAATTAACGAGTAATCTTTTCCATATAATAAATATTTACAGCTTCGGGCTAAATAAACCAAGCTGAGCCCATTTCATGTTTAAATAGTAATTTGTAAAAACAAATTTCCGGAGCAACACAACAGGTAACATACTAGTAATATTTAGAATGTTTTCAAGCCTGATATCTCTCAAAACCTACTTACTATGCATATTGCTTTGGGTGGTTAACATCATTTGAAATACTATTCTTTACAATTGCAAGCAAATTGGTTGCATATAGATATCTTACTTAGTAAATACAGTATTATGTGGCCAACATATTTATTGCTTATTAATTTTTTCAAATGTGCTATATGCGCTAACAGAATTTTTGACTAATATACATAATTAAACTAAATTTAAAATTAAATAAGAATAAAATTAAATTAAATCAAAGGTATAGTGCATTATTATAAAATTTTAACTACATTTTAGAATTAGCTAGAGCAATTCTCTAGGAGTACTAGTTATCTGACCAGATATGTTGTGCTTTGACTAATTTATTTATATATTGAATTTTTTTATAAATATGTCACTGGACACTGGACATGCACTGGACATTACACTGGACAATTTGGAAACGTCCAGTGTCCAGTGAAAGAGCACTGAATATATAGCTTGCCCAACCATGAATGAAAAATCTACATACTTTTAAAATTTCTAACGCTACAAACTCTTTACCATGTACTAAACCCAAGTCTTATATAAGTTTTAATATTGGTGAATATAAGACTGTAAGAGATCCAGGTCTTTTATGGCAATTTACGGTACTAAATATTTAAAATGAACGCATATAGGTTAATAAATTCAGAATTTGACAACTTTTATTATTTAAGAGTGATATTTAGTTTCTGTGAACACCAATATGTACTCAATTCCTATACAAACCTACCAGGTGGCAGAAATAGAAGACAACAACAGCCTGTCTTGAATCAGTGGTCAATTAATACAATCAAAGGTTCTTTGATATAGTGTCGTGAATATTTTTACTATATATTTATACGATTGTTACACAAACAATTATGCAACATTTTTATTAAATATATGTTTATAAGAAGTTGGCTCCCCGTAATTTTACTAACCCCTAGGTATTACTTTTATAAAAAGAATTAATAAATCTATAATTTTTACTATTTATCGCAATATTTATATAGCTCCCATTTGTCATCATATAAGAGATAAAGTAAATTTAAAATTACAGACTAATTAGAACCTTGTGTTTTGCTTATCTGAACATTATGTCTTCAACTCAATATAACAGTGCGTACCTGAATCTTACAATACGTATTTAAAAAAATTTTTATATTTTTATTAGGAATAAAAAAAATCATTCTTTTCCAGATCTACCTTGATATTATGCATGGTTTCTTGGTGGACAGTACAAATTATTTTGTAAAATATTAAACAGGACAAATTTGTGATTCCTGTCTTGCTTAATTGTATAATTTCTTCTACCATATCAATGAATAACTTTAAAATATGTTAGAATGCTGTGTTGCACTGCAGGCTTGGATCTTTTAGAATAATAAGCACTAGTCATAACGATTTCTATCTATCAAACCTTTTGGATTAAATCTAGTGCAGGTGACGCTTTAATAATTAATCAATCGATAAAAGTAGGTGTCGCCTACTATATTTGATCCAGCCTTTCGCTTTTCCACTGATTAACAAACGTTTGGAATTTATAGTGTTCGAAAAAGTCAAATCGGATCAGATTCGGATTTTGATCCGATCCCAACCATTAGATCAGTTTTGGCCCAGAAAATTAGGATTGGGCCTAATTGTGAAATTAGGGTACGTAAAAATTTCGGAACATATTTTGTGAAAGTGTGACTAATTGGTGATGACTAATACTAATCTACCAAAACTACATCATAAGGATGTATATTTTTATATATGTTGCTAATTGCTCTCCTGTTTAAATCACTTGGTCACACTAAAATATAACCGAATCAGTCGTAAAACCCCAAACAAGAGAGGAGTAGAATAATTTATCCGAATTTCGAGGTTTCTTGGTACTGCAGAAGTCATGGGATACGTAGTTAGGTGTTTCAGCTATGTCTTCTACAATTCTTTTATTGAACAGTACTAATAATAATGCTCTTGTTCTTAGTGCGGCGTGTTTCGTTCACGATATCAAGTGATCACGATCGAAATTGATTACGTGTGACAACGGATAGTCGGATCTTCCGGGTTAACCTAAATCCATCCAAAACCAAACCAACAAAATCCGGACAACCGTATCGAAGGAGGAATGCTATATTTGGTGAGTGGATAAGTCAAGGATTCGGTGTTGATACTCCAGGGTAACTCTCTACCACAAAATACAGATGAAAGATTGTACTACTATGCCACTTAGTAGTAGATCGTTAGTTTATTTAGTGAATGTGGGGATGTTGTAACAGGAATATGATTATAAATAACGAAAAATTCCTGCTGATTCTTCGGTACAAGACCTTTATTATATACTTTCTACTAAAGAGAAACCATTAAACCATTTTATCCATTGAATTGATTAAAACCGTATTCATCATTAAAACCAACAAATCCCATTTAATCCTTTAAGCATTGAAATCAATGAATCCCTTTAGAATCAGTAAAGTCACTAAAACCATTAAAATCGGTTAAACCACGGGAAACCCAATGCGGTAATTGATCATTGTAACCATCGGATCAATGTTACGCCACCTTGATCACCACGTGCTGCCTAGTACATTTCAGAGCTCACAGTACTGCAGTAGGTAATTTATTTGGTCAGTCAATTGTTCGATCAGTTTAGATTTTTATATAAAAAGGTATAGATACTAAGTTGTGCTTTCTTTCTTTTATTTTATTGAACGAAACTATCAGCTTTTTAAAATATCAAGGAGACAAGAATAATACGAATAACGATTTGAACGATTTTTGTAGCAAATGAAAATTTATTTAGAGAACTAATTTATACTTATGATTTCGAAAATTTTAGAATTCAATTGAGGTATCCTTTATTTGAAATGAGCTCAGAACTCTTATATACTTTTCGTTAACAGACTAAAAACTGACGGAAAAGAAACTAATATTGTAATACGATTATATCAACTAATTCGCTAGGGTCCTTTGAATCAATTAATTCTTTCGATTATTAATATTAATTGAATCGATGAATTAATTAATTGCGAATTAATTCGTATTGATCGATCTAACTAAAAATGGAAAACTCAAACAGAAAACTAAAATAGAAAAAAGAACGTCATAGCAAACTTTTTGTATTCAAACTTTTTGTATTCATCTTTTTGTATTCATCTTTTATTTTTTTTTATTCACAAACATGAATAATGAACATATTCAAAACTTTTCAAATTTACTTAAAAACCCTATAGGCTTTGATGTAAAAATTAAAGTTGGCGAAAAACCAATTATTAAAGTATTTAAAGCTCATTCTAATATCTTATCGGCAAAATCAGATTACTTTAAAGCTGCATTATCATCACGATGGGCAAGAAGAGAAAATGGATTTATTATTTTCGATAAGCCTAATATTTCTCCACCTGTGTTTGAAATTCTTATAAAGTAAGTTTATGTTTTTAGATTTCATTTCAATTCAATTGTCTAAAATTAATAAATGTCTTCCATATATAAATAAAAAAATTTCTTTGACGTTAAATTGAAATGATGTTTTATTTTCCACAAAAATGAATAGTTATATTTATAAAGGAACATTTTCCGATGATGATGAAGTTAGCCTTTTCTATATTTTTATTGCAGCTGATGAAATTGGATTATCAAAAATTAGTCATCAAGTTGAAAGACGTTTGAAAAATAAAGTACTTAGATATCTTAGGCAAAGTGAGGTTCTCAAAGCATTGGAATTTAGTGAAGAATTCTCAAAAACATTCCGCATAGTGCTGAAGTTCAAGAAAGTATTTCAAAATGGGATTTTTCTAATTATAGATGTGATTTGGAAACAATAAACGGGTTAACAAAGGCGCTTTGCAAGAACTCCACGTTGACTTCTTTGTATCTTAGCCATAACGGACTTGGATCCATCAATGTCTACATCACTAGTTCTTTCATACAATCTGGATTAAAATTGTTAGCCAATGCACTTTGCAGGAATTCCACGCTGACTTCTTTGAATCTTTATCATAATGAACTTGGATCAGAAGGAGGAAAAGAATTAGCTGATGCATTTTGCAAGAACTCCACGTTAACTTTTTTGAATATTCAAGAAAATGAACTTGGATCAGAAGGAGGAAAAGAATTAGCTGATGCACTTTGCAAGAACTCCGCGCTAACTTCTTTGAATATTCAAGAAAATAAACTTGGATCAGAAGGAGGAAAAGCTTTAGCATATTCACTTTGCAAGATTTCAACGTTGAAAAATTTGAATCTTAGTTATAATAATCTTGGATCAGAAGGAGGAAAAGCATTAGTGGATGCACTTTCCAAGAACTCCACATTGAAAAATTTGAATCTTAGACATAATAATCTTGGATCAAATGGAGAAAAAACATTAGCAAATGCACTTTGCAAGAACTTCACGCTGACTTCTTTGGATCTTAGTTGGAATGAATTTGTACCAGAAGAAGGAAAAGCATTGGCAGATGCTCTTTGTAAGAACTCCACACTTACTTCTTTAAAACTAAGAAATAATTACCTTGAATTGGAAGAAGGAAAAGCATTAGCAGATGCACTTTGCAAGAATTTCACGCTGACTTATTTGGATCTTTACGATAATCAACTTGGACCAGAAGGAGGAAAAGCATTAGCAGATGCACTTTGCAAAAACTCCACGTCGACTTCTTTGAATCTTGGTTGTAATGAATTTGGATCAGAAGGAGGAAAAGTATTAGCAGATGCACTTTGCAAGAACTCTATGCTGAAAGATTTGAATCTTAGTTGTAATCAATTTAGGCCAGAAGGAGGAAAAGCATTAGAAGATGCACTTTGCAAGAACTCCACTCTGACTTCTTTGAATCTTGGAGGTAATAACCTTGGATTGAGAGGAGGAAAAGCCTTAGTAAATGCACTTTGCAAGAACTCCACGCTGAATTCTTTGGATCTTAGTGAAAATGAATTTGGATCTAAAGGTGGAAAAGCATTAGCAGGTGTACTTTGTAAGAACTCCACGCTGACTTCTTTGAATCTTTTAGGTAATAAGCTTGGATTGGAAGGAGGAAAAGCATTAGAGATGCACTTTGCAAGAACTCCTCACTAACTTCTTTGAATCTTTACGATAATTATCTTGGATCAGAAGAAGGAAAAGTATTAGCAAATGCACTTTGCAAAAACCCCACGTTGACTTGTTTGAATCTTGGTTGGAATGAATTTAGATCAGAAGGGGGAAAAGCATTAGCAGATGCACTTTGCAAGAACACCACGCTGACATCTTTGGACCTTAGTCATAATATATTGGGAACAGAAGGAGGAAAAGCATTAGCAAATGCACTTTGCAAGAACTCCACGCTGACTTTTTTGGATCTTAACTGGAATCATTTTGGATCAGAAGTGGGAAAAGCATTTGCAAATGCACTTTGCAAGAACTCCACACTGACTTCCTTGAATCTTAGCGAAAATAGATTTGGATCTGAAGGAAAAAATGCATTAAAAAATGCACTTTACAAGGACTCCACGCTGAAAGATTTGAAATTTTAATAAAATAACAAATTAAAATAAAGTAGTTTTGTAAATTTCAAGTTAAACGTAAAAATTGTAAATTGAACAATAAATTTGTAAAAATATTAGATTGTGCGTAAATAAATTTTATTAATAACTTAATTGATATTTAATTATGTCATAACTATCTGAGAGAGAGAGACTTTTGTTACTATCGAAAAACTGTAATACCGTAATTTGATTTCTAGTTTGAGATTTAATTTGAATTAACACATGAAAAAAATAACAAGAAATAGTTCATGATCCTATGGGTTTTGCCGGATAGCAATTCTTCCAATTATATACGTTTAATACAGATATTATAAATATGCATATCTATATTTGAAATTCAAATATCATGTCATTTCAATTATTTAATAATAAGTAAATTTTGCTTGAAATTCGGCCTGATTTATTTTATATATTAAAGTAAAAACTGCCATGTATAACACGTAATATATTTACATCCAAGTCTATAGAATATACTGTATTTCATAAAGCTCTGTTACTAATCACAATTCTAATTAAGATTGAATTAATGTAAATAGAATTAAAGATGCAAATTAAGAATTTTACTTTTTCTTTTTTAGCAAGTTAAACATTATAACAAGTGTTATAATGTAGTGTGCAACATAAACTTCAATGCACGTAATACATGTAATTCTGAAATAAATTTTATTCAAAGCCGATTTTTTTATTAAATATATGAAAAGTAATATTGATAAATCTACTACCGCCATTATTTCAGATATTAAGATATGACTACGGCTACGTACGATTAATTACTTTCGGTAAATTTTATGAAGCCCTTAGATTTATATTGGTCATATAACACTTATAAAGTGTATTCCGGAGACGTATGCATGTTGCAGGAAATTTAAAACTTTAATCTTTCTTATGCATATTGAATCAAGTATAATTGCTGCGCATTTGAAAATATTTAAATATAAATTTATACACACATATTTTCAAAATATCTGTGAAATTAATTATTTTTCCATTGTCCACACAAAATGCATCCACAACTTCTTAAGCAAATTGAATTGTTCCTTTGATAGAAGCATAATTTGATGCTGTAATACGTTTTTTGACAATGATAAGAAATTGAAATAGGTTCTAGCTTGAACCACTATTATGATCATAAATTGCGCAGATACCTTTAAACAATTATGTAATTAATAAAATAGTAAAACCAATTTAATTTGAATAAGCTTTTTTACTTAAAAAATGGACTTTCCTGAATATTCTTAGTTTGACGTTCTTAAATATTATCAGTAGTTGTTCTTGATTACCATGAGTTGTGCGTTCTTGAATATTATATTACGTCTTGAATATTACGAATTTCTCCCATTTGTCTTCATAAAAGAGATACAGTAAATTTAAAATTACAGACTAATATGAACCTTAAACTTTGCTTATCTGAACATGATTTTACGAATCTTTCAGAGACTATCGGACGCATTGGTGTAAATCTCTTAGTAGTTCATTGAGTAACACATATTTTGCATTCATAAATTATGTATTAACTCATTGTTTGGAATATAGCAGTGTGTACCTGAATCTAATAATATTTAAAAAAAAATTTATATTTTATTAGGAATAAAAAAAAAACATTCTTTTCCAGATCTATCTTGATATTATGCTTGATTTCTTGGAAATTTCTTTGTAAAAATTTTAAACAGAACAAACTTGTTATTCCTTTCTTGCTTAATTGTATAAGTTCTTTTATCATATATCACCGAATAGCTTTAAAATATTAATTACACAATATTAGAATGTTGGGTTGCACTGCAGGTTTGGATTTTTTAGAATACAAAACACAAGTCATAACATTTTCTATCTTTAAAGCATTTGGGATTAAATATAGTATAGGTGACACCTTTCTATATTTGTTCCAGCCTTTTGTTTGTCCATTGATTAACAAAGGTTTCACAGATTAAAAACTGTAAGTTTGGGAATTCATAGTACAAGACTAATAAAGAAAGAAAATAAAATGAAATTTATATCGATAAAAAAGCTCTTAAGCTCAATTTATTCTATCCAATTTATCGTTATTAATATAATATAATAAGCAATTTTTAATATCAAAAGCTTATTATGTATTGTAATTTTATGGTACAGCAGAATTAAATAAATAAAGTTTATTAGATACTTAATCAGCGTTCTTTAAAAATTTTAAACAATCTTAAAATAGAAACCATGACAAATTAAAAAATTTATTAAAGATAAATTAAAAATAATTAAATAATTAAATAAAATTAAATGAAAATTAATTATTACATTCTCGCATAAATATTAAATAATAGCTAAATTTTCATACATTAGCATTCCTTGCATAGAACACATTCGCATTTTCTTGAACATAATGAATTCTTTTTCTGCAAGGACATGATTTGGTGCCGCAATTTGTTTTTCAGCAATGGCAGGAATCTGGTCGGGTGTCATTGTTTGAACCATTTTAACGTTAATATTATGTGATTATATATTTTTAATTAAATTATCATTATTATATTATTATTATTTTATTATTATTATTATTATTATTACTACTACTTACTTACTTACTCAATGAACATATTTGTCGCGTACTCATTAACATAGATGGCAATTTGACAAATTATTGTATAGAATATCATAAAAATGTGTTATTTTGCCATAAAAAAATTTATTGATATGATTTTATTATGTTTTATGAAAATTATGTATCGTTTATTTGTCGCCAACACTGCTCATTAATATTATGAGCTTGGCTATCTTGAAATTATAGGTTTGTCGTTTGCGATTATTACAACTTCTATGCATCAACTTCATTTGTTTTTTCTTTTGTTAATGAAGGTCTCAAAATATTCAATTAAAGGTTTCACAAAGCTATATCCTTGTTAATCTATAAATGTTAATGAAAAATATGTAATACACTTTACAGAAAACTTTGATTTTTAAAAATATAATCACTATATAAAGATCATGGGGATTAACGAATAATACCTGATCCAATAAGCGGAAACGAAGGTTCCGCTAATTCCAATGGATCAGGATATTATTATAACTAATCAATTTTGAACGCCAAAAGTTGGTTTAATTCCGTGAATAATTTATCATAAAGATTTAATTCTTTGGAAGCATGTTCATGGCCATCTAGTGCAAACACATTATTCTGATCAATTTCCAATATTTGCAAGCACGGAAAGTCATATTCTAAGTTTCTTTACAAGAAATTTGTTTTAAATAGTACTGTATTACAGTATATGAACAAAGTGCAAGCATCCATTATGTTATAAGTCCAGACACTTGTTTTGAGAGGGTAAAAATGCTACCAATACATATCTGATACGTATCACACTAACTCTAACAATGAATTATGGTTTGATGTAACAAACAAATTATGTATAAATTATTTCTTGGCGAATCAATTAATTCTTGCGAATTGATTAATTCGTATTGGTCGATCTGCAACTAAAAATGGAAGCTCATAATCAGAAACTAAAAATAGTAAAAAAATAAAAGAAAGAAAAAAGTAAAACAAAGAAAAAAATAAAAGAAATTGAATAAGCCCAATTTTGGACTGTGCTACGCCGGGCAATTAATTTTGACTTTTACAAAGCATGCAATAGGTTCATGAACTTACTGCAATTAAGTTTGTCTTACGTGACTATGACTTGTTAAAAGGAAAATCTACAGTTTTGTATTCAACTTTTTGTATTCATCCTTTTGTATTCATCTTTTATTTTTTTTACTCACAAATATGAATAATGAATATATTCAAAATTTTTCAAATTTACTTGAAAGCCCTAGAGACTTTGATGTAAAAATTAATGTTGGTGAAAACCAAAATATTAAAGTATTTAAAGCTCATTCTAATATCTTATCGGCAAAATCTGATTACTTTAAAGCTGCATTATCATCACGATGGGCAAGAAGAGAAGATGGATTTATCATTTTCGATAAACCTAATATTTCTCCACCTGTGTTTGAAATTCTTGTAAAGTAAGTTTATGTTTTTAGTTTCCATTTCAAATCAGTTGTTTATAAATTAATAAATGTCTTCCATATATAAATAAAAAAATTTTATGACGTTAATTGAAATAATGTTTTATTTCCACAAAATAAATAGTTATATTTATAAAGGAACATTTTCCAATTATGATGAAGTTAGCCTTTTCGATATTTTTATTGCAGCTGATGAGATTGGATTATCAAAAATTAGTCATCAAATTGAAGAACGTTTGAAAAATGAAGTACTTGAATATATTAGGCAAGGTGAATTTTTCAAAGCATTGGAATTTTCTGAAGAAATTCTCAAAAACATTCCGTATAGTGCTGAATTTCAAGAAAGTCTTTCAAAATGGGATGTTTCTAATTATAGATGTGATTTGGAAAGAATAAACGGGTTATCAAAGACGCTTTACAAGAACTCCACGCTGACTTCTTTGGATCTTAGTTATAATATTCTTGGACCAGAAGGAGGAAAAGCATTGGCAGATGCACTTTGCAATGACTTCACGTTGAAAGATTTGAATCTAAGATATAACAACCTTGGATTAAAAGGTGAAGAAGCATTAGCAAATGCACTTTGCAAGAACTCCACGCTGACTTCTTTGGATCTTAGTTGGAATGAATTTGGATCAAAAGGGGGAAAAATATTAGCTGATGCACTTTGCAAGAACTCCACACTGATTTCTTTGGATATTAGTTGGAATAAGTTTGGACCAGAAGGAAGAAAAGCATTAACTGATGCACTTTGCAAGAACACCGCGCTTACTTCTTTGAATCTTGGATGTAATAACTTTGGATTGGAAGAAGAAAAAGCATTAGCAGACGCACTTTGCAAGAACTCCACACTGACTTCTTTAGATCTTTATGATAATAAACTTGGATCAGAAGGAGGAAAAGAATTAGCAAATGCACTTTGTAACAACTCCACGCTAAAATATTTGAACCTTAGTTATAATAATTTTGATCCAGAAGGCGGGAAAGCATTAGCGGATGCACTTTGCAAGAACTCCACGCTGAAAGATTTGAATCTTAGACATAATAATCTTAGATCAGAAGGAGGAAAAGCGTTAGCAGTTGCTCTTTGCAAGAACTCTACGCTGACTTCTTTGAATCTTTTAGGTAATTGGATTGGATTGGAAGGAGGAAAAGCATTAGCAGATGCACTTTGCAAGAACTCCACACTTACTTCTTTGAATTTTGGAAGTAATAACCTTGGATTGGAAGGAGGAAAAGCATTAGCAAATGCACTTTGCAAGAACTCAACGCTGACTTCTTTGGATCTTAGTTGGAATCAATTTGGATCTGAAGGAGGAAATGCATTAGCCGATGCACTTTGTAAGAATACAACGCTTACTTCTTTAAATCTTGGAGGTAATAAACTTGGGTTGAAAGGAGGAAAAGTATTAGCAGATGCACTTTGCAAGAACTCCACGCTGACTTCTTTGGATCTTTGTGATAATGCTCTTAGATCAGAGGAAGGAAAAGTATTGGAAAATGCACTTTGCAAAAACTCCACGTTGATGCATTTTAAACTTACTTGAGATAGTAATAGCTTTGATTTTAAATTAGAATCAAATAATCCAAATCTTAAAATATCAATAAATAATAAATTCGATAAGGTAGTTATGTAAATTACAATTCAAATGTAAAAATTGTAAATTGAACAATATTTTTGTAAAAATGTTAGATTGATCTTAAATAAATTTAAATAATCAAATTTTAATTGATATTTACTAATCTGTAAGAGAGAAAGACTATATTACTATAGGAAACTGTAATACTGTAAATTAATAAATAACAATTCTTTAAATTATATATGTTTAATACAGAAACTATCAACATCTAGATTTGAAATTCAGATATCGTGTCTAGTGCTCCGAATCGGGTCGGGTCGGGTCGGTTAGAAAATTTTGACCCGAAAGTTTCGGGTCGGGTTCGGGTCGGGTTCGGGTTGAGAATTAACCTGACCCGACCCGAATGTTTATATAGATTAGTCTTTTTTTTCTTTAGAATAGCGGTTATCATTTAACCAATTGGGATGCAGGATCAGGTGTAATGCAAAATCGAAACGAAACAAGATTTTTTTTAAACAATCTCTTCTAACTTAAAATCTTGACTATGAAACTACACTTTTTTTTTAACAAAAAAAATTCTTTGCGAAATTTTGGGTTAGAAAGTGAGGGTCTTTAGTTATTGCATCTACCAAACGCTAATTCTAATCTTAGTCTGCCGTTATTTGTTTGTTTAATGTAAAATCAAAACAAACAAAATAATTGGTTGATCAGGGGTGACGCAATGAATAATAATTTTTTTTTTACATCAAAGGTCATGCAATTTTTTTTTTTTTT